>JAHWXV010236563.1:0-14227 GCA_024586415.1 Phrixothrix hirtus | reverse complement strand
GACTACCGTCGAGATTACAAAAAGGGGGCCGTCATTCCCAATCGTTGATTGATTGCGGGCGACAATACATACCCATGCTACACGAATCTATTATCCACCCTTAACTCGATTACCTAAAACAAGCTTTATTATTTTCCAACTTCCGAACACGAGCTTTGTTCGAGTTACTACCGATCGACACGACGTATCCAATTACTTCATGTGCATTCGGAAATAAAATCACACGTCGCCTATGTAAAAGCCGTGCGTACTTCACGAAAGGTATTAGAGCCGGTCAATATCATCGAAAACGACAAACTACTCGACTAGTGAAATGACAAATTCTATCTGTCAAACATTGTATTAAGTATATTTTATGTCATTTTTCCAAAAAATGACGTTAATAATTAAGTGGAACGGTTGCAAGGACAATAAATATCTATTAGATATACCAAATTAAAATCATTGAAATAATGATTTATAACAAATTAGAAAAAAAAGATCTAAAAAAATAATTATTTAAAGTAGAGAAAAATTTAAACACTGTTTTACCTGTAGGATTTAGTGGACACAATAACGGAAAGTGTGTTTAATTCAATAAATACAAAAAAACATTTAAAATAAAATCATGATATTAATTAACAATCAAGAAATGCAAAAATAAATTCCGCCATTACAGGCACGAGGGATGTTGCATATTATCCTTCTTGTAAAAAGTATAATCAATACCTGATTTAGAAAAATGTACATTAAAGAAATAGGAAAATCGAGCGAAAAACGTCCTCAATTATTCAGAAAAAGACAATTAATACAAATTTATATAAAACTACAATATTTCAAAAATAGAATATTAAATGCTGATTTAAATACAATAAAATATATTTATGGAAGCTTTCATATTTATAACTCATAATAAGCTATGTTTTTTGGGCAAACTGTAACTTTATTATATAATTTTAAGCGTTTCGTGTGTTTTCTTTATCAATTTTGGTAAAGAAAACGCAATTTTCTAAACGTTTAAAGTTATATAGTAGAGTTATACAGTTTACCCAAAAAACAGTTTAGTACAATCAAACAATTCGTTATAAATGTAAAAATTGAGTTCTTAATATTAGATGACTAGTTGACCTTTTTTTTTTACATCCACTGTACATTTTTTGTGTGTACGCATAAAAATACAAGAAACTGTTTAAAATCAAATAGCTACAACAATCCAAGTGTAAATTTTTCTTCAGAAATAGTGGTGCGCGCTTTAAATAATTTAAAGTTTATACCAATATTCTAAAATCAGTAGTTATATTAAAATAACAGCTAATTTCAAATATTTTTCTATTTTTCTATAAATTTTTTCAAAAATTAGAAACATTCATTTCTTCCTTTAAGTCTTAAAAATAATGCTATTGAAAAATTAAAGATAATATTTTGATCAATTTGATTACTAGAATTAAAATTTTTAGATAATAATAATTAATTTATAACGGCATACCTGCAGGATATGATCCATTTATTTTATACACCATATCTACTGTCTGATTTCTTTCAGCTGCTATAATTCCAGCTGTAGAAAATAAAACGCTACCACAAAGAAGAGATCCAAACATCGACAAAATACAAACAAGACAGCAGTCTGTATCTGCTGTGCCTTCTTCGAATGTAACATAAGATCCATATGTAATTATAGGTCCTAAACCTATACCTAAACCAATTAGTATCTGTCCTAAACAGTGTTGCCAAGTCTGAATTATAAATTTTATATCTAATATATTTTAGTCAATAACAGAAAAATTCTTACCTGTATATTATAAAAATCGTTATATTTAATATAGAACATTGCTTTTAAACCATCTGAAGAACCATTAAGCCCAGAAGCGTAGAATAATGCTATAAATAGGGACAACACAAATAGTGCGCATAAAAATAACGGCGGCTGAAAATTATTAAATTAAAATTGACATACAAAATTATGTAATTTAGAGCCAGTTTCATGATAAACTTAAAAGTTACTTTATTTTAAAGTCAACTTTAACTTCTACAGTTACAACTGTATAGACAATCGTAGTTATAACAGTAGAAGAGCTTTAAAATTAAAAATAACTTTAAATTTATTATGAAATTAGCCCTTAATCTTATGCATTCTAAATTTTACTACAGCACAAAAGTAAGAAAGCAAATAAAATTTAAATTTAATTTATTCAAATAATCTCATTAAGGGCTGATTATATAACCGAATTAGATTAGTTTTGATACTTGTGTAAAACGTATTTTTACTTAATGTTTAAGATTTGCTTCGCCTATCTATATTAAATGTTAATAAACGCAGTTTTGTTATAATTCAGCATTTTTGAACAGTACGTATATCATTAAAAAACTATTAAAACACATTATAAAATAAATCTGTATAAAGTTGGTGGAAACGCGAGTACGGAAATCTAAATGATTGTTAAAGTGTAAGTTAAAAGTAAAAAAAATATGCAGATTAAAAACCAATACAAGCTTAAAAACGCTTAAATTATTCTTTTTAAATTTAAATAAAGTAAAATGTTCCATAATTTAGTTTATAATAAACAACGATTGAGTAAAAATTGTAGTAAATTTAAAAACTTTAAAAAGCTTAAGGTTTAGCTTACATAACCTTACTGTGTCCATCGAAACCATTGTAGTAATAATAATTTCCATAGCAACAAGGTATCGCTTAAGTAATCTGAAGCTTAAGCTGCAATTGAAATACCGAGCCATATTGTCCGTAACAAAGACACAGTAGACTTGTAAAATAAACACGGCAAACAATTATAGTGAACTTTGATTAAGTAATTATCAATCCAGAAAATAATGCAAGCATTTGAGCTACGGCCCAGGAACCTCCGAACTACTTGCAGATCAAATATCTATAAAGTCAGTTTCTATTTATTATGAGATATTAAATATGACGGTCGATTGGAAGGTTTCTATATGAATTGAAAACAACAATTACAATAAAGAAATGGCGCCCGAGCAGGGACTTCGAAATAAATGACGCCCGTTAGTAGGAAATTACAATGAAAATCAACACCAACAATATTTTAGAAAGCTATTTTAGTAAAATTTTAAATGCGTTTCAGATACAGAAACACTAGGACCAACTTATAAACCTCGTGGCTCACAGAATAAAGTGGTAAAGAGATAGAACTAACCTAGAATACCGTAAAACCCAATAAATATCTAATATTAGTATCGTTTAGATTCCGCTAGTAAGATATCTAGGCCCATAAATGGTCAAATCTGTCACGAATTCAAATTCCCTTGAAAAGTCCAGTTATGTAATCTCGTCAGAAAACAAAGTATTTATTTGGCAGCGATACAATTTAGCTTTTAGAGACGTCTCCAAATCCTAGCTAGACATCCATATCAACTTGGGGTACAAGCCCAGAAACGCTTGTTTCTTTATTTACTTTGCTGTTTCATAAACAAAAGTTTTGAATATTCTAAATATCACTAAATACATCTGAAATATTACTGTATCCTTAGCTTAATTAGATTTGCTGATTGTATTTCTACTTCACCTATTATACTCGAGGTTAGAGGAAAAGCACAGTACTCACAGATATGTACCTAATTCTGGGTTATTCTGGTTCTTCTTCCTAGCTGATTCGAAATTACTTCCCCCGATTATAGTCTATAAATTATTCAGGAGAGTTCAAGGAGTTACTCTGACTCGAACAAGGATTGAAGCCCTGTACATTGATATAAATCACTGCAAGTAAAATTGTGAATCTTTATCAGTCGACTTCAAATGTTGCAGGTTTTTAGTAAATTAGCAACATGGCACTCGTACTCTTATGATTAATACTATATACCTCAATCATAACATATCAAGTTTAGTAAAATTTACCAAACAAGATAATATTGCGCAAACATTTTCCTAGTAAAAATAACTAATAAAGAACTAATTGTTGTATCCCTTTTATAAAATACGTCCTGCATAATTTACTGGAAGATTGCTATCACATTTGACACATTTAAATTTAGGGCTTTTTGTTTTGGACAAATATTGCACAGTTGGGGGATTAGTTAGGATAGTGCTTGCATTGATTTAAAAAAAGGTAATTTTGAAGATTTAATAAACGTAATCAAAACAAATTAATCAATTGTTATAACCATGTTGTAACATTTGTATATTGCCTTTTTTTTAATATCAGAGGAGTCAAATTTAAAGTGTTTTTGAATACACATTTTTGTGTTGTTCTTGTATTGATATGGCATAGTATTAATGGGTGGAAGGTGACAATCGCCTTCTTAGACTATTACTTATTTAGTACCACAACTTAAGGAAATGCATGAAAAAATTAAAAATTGAGTACTGCTAAAGATTTCTAGCTCAAGAGCTTACATGCAGCATTTGCAGCTGTGAAAATAAGAACAGTAAAAGAAAAATCGACAAAATGGTAACACCAGCTTTGAAGATGCGCTTCGTCCTGAAAGGTCTTCAACTGTTAATTCAACAGTCTTGTAGCAAATTGTTGGAAACACCCATACTACAAGTATTTCAACTTGAGCACAATGGACTATATTTTGAAAATTAGTATGTTATTATATTCTATTGTTATTATTGTTATTATTGCTATTATTTACATATAATACCTTGGATACGAGATATATAAAGCTATCTATAACAGTCGGGCCATTATTAGTGGGAACTATGTATATGAGGAAGTTAGTCACACATGAGGGAGTTATGGATTCATAACTTCCTCATATGTTTCTATAACACCCTCTTATAATTAAATAATAACAAAATGACAAATAAAATCTTGTGTGCAACACTGGACTTGCTAGATGATAACACCCATCGAACGATATTAATCCCTCGCACCAAAGGTCATCGGAATGGATTCTGTCGCTTTCCGGCCTTATCATGTATATAACTCCCTTGGTGCATAAATAGCTGTTATGTATTTCGTATTTAATTATTTAATCGATGAAAGTGTTGAGAATTTGACTCACTAGATGTAATACTCATTTGTAATTAAGTCATTTAATTGAAGGTTTTTTCATGTACAACAATACCGTATATGTAGTCTAACATAAAAAAATAGAAAAAGGATAAAATTAAAAACTTCGCTCCGCTAATAAACGCAAAATAATCTAATGTAAAGTAACATACGAGTTTCTCTGTAACAAAATTAGCAATGCCGTGTGATATCCAGTATATTTTTGTGACGAGTCATGCCCTATATCGAATTACGAGCTTTAATTAATCATGCTTTTCCAACTCCTCTGGACATAAATAGATCAATCACTACTTATTTAACTAGTTCTAAATTTAAAGTTGGCGTAAAAAGATGCAAAAAGATAAATTATGCTTTAATATAAATATTGAAAATAATTGTATGTACATGTGTTAATTGATATATTTTGTTGTAAATTGTAAAGAAATTAGTGAATTAAAAGGCATAAAAGGATGATAAATGTTTAAAAAAAATATGGCAAGTTAAAAAAATCTACGTTTATTATTAAAAATACCAAATACACATCTTTCTGAGGAAATCCTGTATAAAACAAACTTTGTTTTGGAAATAGATATGTTTCTAAAGGAAACCTCAAGTAATCTCCATATTTCCAGAAATGCCATTCGTCGACTAGCTAAAATATTCAATAGCATAAATTCTTACCTTCATACACACATTGGAGGACAAACTCAAAGAATCACGTCTGGATAGGGCAGGACATACTACTGGTTCAAAATGCTCTACAAGAACGATTTTTAGATGCAACTTCGTTGAAAGATTGTTCCTTTCAGATAATTGATGTAGCAGTATCTACTCAAACTGTTAGAAACAGATAAAAATATAATTTAAAGGCAAGAAGATGAAAATGTCAACACCTTCAATGGAAAATCATGGCGAGATTTGGCAAGAGAACATGTCATATGGGACATTTAAGACTAGGCTAGGTGCTTACTTCGTTTAATGGAGATGGTCGCTTAAGAGTTTCGGGAGGATCAGGAGAAATATACGACAAAACCCACATAACTTTAAAAACACTTTTTGTTAGTGATTTAATCGTAATCTGCGGAGGTATATATTTAGGAGGTAGCACGCCACACAATGCTATTGAAATAGGTCACACACTTGAGAACTCGCACAATAAGAATGAACTAGCTAGCACGCTCTCCTTTTTGTCACATTAGAAATTGTCATTAAAATGCTAGTTTGTCACATTAAAAATTAACTTTAAAGTTGGTAAAATGTTATTAATGTGATTTCAGATTGCTAGCCGTTATATTCTAAGCTCGGGTGTAGGTTTCTTAAATACAAAGATAACAAAATCTTAAACCTGAAATGCAATATTAAAAAATAGGGGGGTAACTAATTAATATAAACGGTAATTGAAGGGCATTACTACTTGAAGTAGTAACTGACTGAGCAACAAAAGGTCTAAATTTCTTTCCCTCCAACATGAACTTCCAAACATGAGGTAGATATTTATCATCAGCCAAAAGAAATTGCAAGGCTGCAGTAAAAATTCCCTTTTTAAAACTTACATAATAAATTAAATCAATGCTCAATAAAAATATTACCCCTACCAAAGATTAGTTTGTAGTCACTATATATTTATTACATACCCAAGAAAACGTGTACCGCCACTTGTTTTATGGATGCCTGACGCTTAATTAACTGCTATTCATCAAAACGCGCGTCTTTTTCCTGTCACTCTAGAATTTTTTAAAACGAATATCATTTAAGACAAAATTTCACA
Organism: Phrixothrix hirtus; assembly: GCA_024586415.1. Lineage (NCBI taxonomy): Eukaryota > Metazoa > Arthropoda > Insecta > Coleoptera > Phengodidae > Phrixothrix > Phrixothrix hirtus. The sequence continues at coordinate 7,513 of JAHWXV010236563.1, read as the reverse complement.
AATGACATTTTGAATCTTGAAATTAATTTCAATAAATGATTAAGCTAGGATTTTTTAATTAGAGTTTAAATGAAAAAATATAAATATAAATTTTTTTTAGTTTCATAGTTAATGGTAAATGTACTTACAAGATGCTATATAAACTTCGATAATAAATAAACTTGTATCGAACTAAAACATACAGGTGGAATCAGGAATTATATCAAATAAATGAAATAAAATACAAGCACGATCAAAATTAAGAGTGAAAAGCCACGTTACGTTGCCTTTATAACTTAGGGTAGAGCATTATCGATAAAATTAGAACTCACGAGACATTCCTCACCTTCTGAGCTAAATCTGCATGGCCGATTAAGTTAAATAAACCAACTTGATACGAAATATTTAATGTCAAGCCCTCAAGTCGGTAAAAACATCACAATGCCGTGACGTCATTAGTGAATGTTTCCTGTTCAACTATCTTCTAAATCGCTTTCTTTCTAGAAAATAGCTAACTCTGTCAGTCATTTATCATCTTTTATATGAACTCATCTACTGTCTACCTTATATGACAACTTCGATTGCGCAAAATAAAATTCTATGTGTCACGTAACAATTTGACGATTGTAAAGGTTGTCTTTGGAACCGTTATAGTTCCAGTAATTTTTATTTGATTTAACAAATCGTCTGGATTTTTCTTCATATTTTCATATCTTGGAAGTTTGGGTTTTTATAAAACGGCTGTTGTTATGAAAACGAGGGAGATTATTAGATTTTATTTTTTTGGAAGGAAATGAATTAACTGATAGTTGTCAGGATGTATAATTTGTGTTCAAGATTTTTGAATCCTTGCGTTCTCTGAGGGCCACTGGAAATTCGTTGTATCGCGGAGTGGTAATTTCGGTGGTGATGCTGTTCTGTCACCGAAAGTTAAGGTCAAAACCCGATGTTAGTATCGTACGTACAGCGTAATCGTCGAATTAAATTCGTGAAAGTTGGTGGCGTGTAGATTTTCGTGGAATTGTGCCAACCTGTAAATCAACCCGGCTCAATAACCTCTGTTTGGTCCCGGGGATCATTATTTCTCGAACGCTGACACTCGTTGGTCCGTGCTAGACCCTACCTGGAAGCCCAGCGATATTAAGGTGACGCTGAATGTGGTAAAATCTCCGTGCGTGGGTGGGATGAAGTAAGGTGTGATAACTACTTTTTCAAGCTACTGTCCCTACCGATTAATTTATTTATTGTTGTGTGTGTGTGTGAATCATCCTCTTCTGTGGTGGCCAGAACGCCCTCGACTAGTACGCCCATTTGTGTACAGAACGCCCGAGAGATACTCGTAATTTTGACACTTACATGGCTCTAATCGTCGACGATGCCCCCCAACTGTTGTAGGCGACCAGTTAGATTAAGAATTGCACTGTATAATGCGAACCTCCTTTAGCTTAAAAGACGAACCCCTGGGTTGAACCCTATCCAGTCGTCGTAGCCGAGATCTGTAAAATTGAATGCTTGCTAAGAGGTTGACAGTTTGTTCAAGTTTACTAGCCTTTTATTTTGTGTTTACGTAGCCTTAAGGGTTACAATTGGTACCTACAGATTCATGAGGGTATCAGAGTGATCTTTTACGCCGGCCTTTCGGTCGTGGATTCATTGGCACCGCTGTAAGGTGTTGGGACGGATACTCTGGTAATCAAATCACCCCCCTCCTATCGTTGAGGTGTAAGACCAGCTCAGCCTCGTTGGTCTTCGACCTGGTGTCCCCTCTTTCGTCAACTGAGGTAGTGGCGTCCCTGAATACTACCCCGCTTCTTAACTCGATTAATTATGAACTACCGGAATCTGCTCGTCAAAAATTTACGTCCGCAGAACGAAGTGTTCATAAGCGATTCCTGTCGGTTACCTAGAACCTGTCCCTCACACCGCTGTAGTTGGCCTGGCTCGCTTAGAACGTGGTGTCGTCCTGCGAACATTGGTCCGTAGTTCACGACGAATTGGACCGTAACAAAATTTTAATAATTATTAAAACATTATAAATTAATTTTATATGAAAATTATTATATAATTCTTGTATCACAGATGTTTAAAAACAACTGCTTTCATTTTGATTGCGATATTTACTCTTAAACCTTTCCTACATGTCAATTTTTTCAACAGACCGTTTAAGGGAATTTTTTTCAAATCAAGTTTTATATACTGCATCATAAACGTGCCCTAATGGAGTTGTTATTTAATAAATAGCAGAAATAAGATTTAATTAATTTTTATGCCCTTCTATAACGGTGATCAGAATAAATTTTTTGTCTACCCTTTTTTCAATACAGCCCTATCAACGATAAATTTTTGTTAAATTTTAAACTTACCCAATGAATAGATCGTATTCCTTTTATAATAAACGTGGCCAATGAAATCCATAAAAAGAAGAGTATTCCCACATTTCGCCAATTTATTGAATTTTCATTATCTTTACTAAAATAATCTGTGGTATAAGATACAACGCGATGACTGAAACAAAAATATACATATTTTGAACAGTTAAAATTAGGTACTCCTATTACATAAAAAATGAATATTCCGGAGTAATGGTTTGATTAGTTGTTCCCTCTACACAGAATTCTTTTGGTGCTGAACCACACGTGGAGTATTCGATTGTACTATGTATAGAAGCAAAAAAATATATGAAGGAGTACGTATTCAGTAAATTATAATAAACAGATACAATCACACAGCATACTGCCATTGAATGAGTGATTCCTAAAATTCTAAAATTTATTCAAAATATTGCTTAGGCAAATATCTTACCTTCGAATATAGGACACATTGAAAAAGCTTTAGAAATTCCATTATAAATATACTGCCCCATAGAAATTTCAAAAAATAGTAATGCATTTCCAATAAATAACATAAGAAATATATAAAGCCATACAAACGCACCTAGAAATAAAAGTTTATTTCATAGAATCATTTGCGATTGAACAAGCGACATTTATATTATTCTAACCTAACCTTAGCTTAACGTATGAATTTTATAAGCATCGAAGTTGTTATGTATTTACTGTTTGTTTACTTGTTTTGTGGCCGAGGCTTGAGGATACATAAATTGCTTAACCGTCTTGGCTTCGACTGTTGCGGTCGCTTCGCCATGTTCACTAGAATTTTGCCGAACCTGAAGAGGTTCCATCTCTAGAAACGATTGTTAACGTTTCAAACATAATAGAGACTTATTATTTTACTCCTATCTGAGAAAAAGGCGTTTTTGAAATTTAAGAACTTTGACCGGATTTGAATCCGCGTTCTTTGGGCGTAGAGGTAAACATGTTAACCCCTACATCAAAACAAACCGATAATGTATGTTATTAAATGTATCTTAAGTTCAATGAAAAAGTAACATTCTAAAGTGTACGCCTTTTATGCAGTTGTAAACGAATTTTTAAAAAACACTGCAAATTATTTTTATTAGTGTAATATAATATTGTAATATATTGAACATTCACTTTTCAAACTTACAATTTAAATTTTAGCCGCCCTAGGTGGTGTAGTACATATTTGTCTATGAGCCTAAAGGACGCATGTTCAAACCTGCCGAAGATCGATAATTTCTCGGCGAAAAATTTTTAAAATATACCTTTTTCTCGGACAATAAAGTAAAATTATACATCCAATGTCAATGTGATGTTTGGCATGTTAAAGATCCCTACTAGGCGTTGAAACATCTCCAAGTTCGGCTAAAATTCCAGTAAACAGGGCGAAATTATCATGGTAATTCAAACTGAATTTCCCTTCAAATTGAATAATTTGAAACAACTAGTTTCATAAGGGAGGGGATCACCAAGGTTAGGTGGTGTGTCGATGTGATTTGTTAGTAGCTGTGGAGCTGTGAGCTTGCGAGGAACGTGGTTTAATGACTGAAGCCCATTTCAAGACTAATGATTCCTAAACTACCACGCGGCGTTATTTCTGTGTTCGCTTTAATATTTGACGTATAGGGAATGCACCAAGTTTAAAGCGTGAGTTACAAAACTGTAAAAGTTGCAATCACTAAAGTTCAGCACGAACACCTGAAAATATAGCAACAGTACTCATCACCATTCTAGAACATCCACGAAACTCAAACATTGTACAACAAATTAAAAAATACCTACATGATCCCTACCACTACAGAGTTAAGTTTTGGGATTCGATAATTTCCCACTTTTTCATAATCACGGTTTAAATATCACCTGCAATGATGAATCTCTTTACTATTTAGATAGATATATTATGCATTATTGCCACCATTGATCAGTAATAATTCAATACAGAAGCATTGAAAGCAATTACACATACAGAAGGTTACTGCTTGGTATGAAATGTCGGAGACTGATATACTTGGACCTTACGTTTTTGAAAACCAACACGGCCATCGGGGCGACTTTTTTACTAGCACTGATACTTATGTCTTTATGTCTAATAGGACGGGTTACGTCAAAATGAAAGAATTTTTTTCAGGAAAGGCATCTCCAAATTTGGTAACGACAGCAATGGAAAATTGGAAGTCCCATTTGAAGCAGTGCTATATACATACGTCAGAAAGAAATCTTGTCAACATTATTTTTTAAAACTAAATCGGCAAATATGCATTTTAATAAAAATGTTAAAAATTGTCAACTAATTGATTTATTTGACTTTAAAGAGAAACTCATTTTAAATGACATTGCAGTTAAATACACTGGCGCAAAAGAAATTTCCGTATCCCAAAACCTCATCTACAAAAATAAAAAACATCATTTGTAATCTGTAACTTTTTTGACTGTGTTTAAACTACTGCTCTATGTGAGGTTACAATCACAGCTCGACTTGGAAATTTAAATTATCGCATGAAAGTTAATTCACAAAGTCTTAAAAGACGTGATGTGATACATCTTAAAGTTATATTAAAATAAAATTTTTAAACTAATAACACACTAACGTAAAGTAATACCGGCAATTCCACTTCATTGCGAAAAATTGTTCTAATATACAGGTTGGTCCCATTTAAATATCATATGTATTTATAACCCATCATTATAGATATACATATGAGCACGCGTAAATAGAAAAAGCTCCTAAAAATCAAAGAAGGTGGACAAAATAACTAGATTTCTCATTACAAGTCCTTATATTTCCCACTAGAATTTCAAAATGGCCGACAAATTCCGCCATTCTCTTTATAGCCGAAATTTTAATAATTTTATTTGACGCACGTTGTATAATAATTTTGACGCGCCCTAGGCCTTGAGGTCAAATAATAGACATTTTAGGTGGAAGAAAAAAATTTTTGAATTTTTGTTTTTTTAAAGACCTCCGTTGACTGGAATGTAGGTAAAGTAAATTAAACATAAACTTGTAAATGGATAACAAATGTGGGTCTATTACTCCATACAGTTGTCTGAATTGTATGTCACGAAACACGTATTTCATAATTTACTTTATTAATAACTTCCAGTTAAATAAGTAAATAGTAAACAAACTTGAAAGCAAATATTTAAATGAATTTTAATTAAAAATTAAACGTATTTACTGGATTAACAAAATTAAAATAAAAAATTAAATCTTCTACATATTTATGCAAAGGTCGGTAAAAAACTATTCGACTTAAAATGTATTAAACTAATTTAAATTATTGTATTCAAAATGAAAACAGTGTAAATTAAAAATAATTTTAGGAGCGGCATTTTTTAGCGCTAACAAATATAATTTTAAAGTTAAGGCATCATATGATGTTATTACTTACCTTGCCCACCAATTAAAGCTTCTCGAGGAAATCTCCAAATTGTTGGTAAACTTAAACAAAATGATAGCATATGAAAGATAAACTGCTTTCGTTCTTTCCATATTTGTCTGTCTATAAGAGACTAAAATAAGGTTATTTATTTTTAGTTTTTAAAAATCTTTCCTTACTTCATTAGATACAACAAAACCTGAATGTATACGCGCCGAACCAAATATCGATCCGAACAAACTTCCCTAGAAAATATATTTTAAATATTAATTGATTTACATGAATTAGATACTATATTTAATAACATATATGTATGTATACACAACATTTTAAAATAGAAATCATTTTCTGATTTACCTCCCTTGGACGTAAAAGAAACTGTGATCGCAAAGTTTCTTTGCTACTGGCCATTTTTAATTCAAACAATTTACATATTTTTGATTGCTAAATAAATGTCAGGAACACAAATGTCAAATAAATATATCGTTTTTAGGAATGTACAATAAACATGCATTGCTAGTTACCACAGTGACAGATTTTCATTTAAATAAATCTTCAATTGCCGTCAATGTTCAATACTTCCTTTTGCAGACTTTTTATGCACAGCCGGTTTATTTCTAAATAATTGATGCATTTTATATGTTAACTAAGGTATCAAAATTATTTTAAAAGTTATATACTGTCATATTCTAGGCAAAAATAACTAGTAGGTGGTTTCTTTGTTTAAAGAAGGTTTATCATCATTATGACATTGATTTAATTATTTTAGAAATTATCAATTCTGACCTAGAAGATAATTATATATTGCTGCTGTCACTTTTAATACAATTATCAGTTGTATTAAAAATGAAAGACAATTCGAACATTAGAAATCGTTGTGTAATAGAAATTACACCCAATAAAGAAATCGTACACAGAGCACAAGCGGTGACCATCAAATAATCTACCTGCTAAGATATCAAACTCAAAATGTGTATATTGGTGATTTAATATGAGTAGAACACAAAATCTGTTTTATAATTGCCGAGAATGCAACTTTAGAGTTTTTACGACCACCTCAAACAGCAGACCTGTATAATTCGCGTATAAATTAATATGTTTACCTTTCGAATGAAAACAAGTTATTCTGATATTTTATGAGATAGAATAGTTATTAAAAATGCTCTCCTAAAGTCTGTTCACTGTGAAATGTTCTCTAAAGGAATAAATTTAAGAGTTTTAAAGTGACAAACAAATAACAATGGCAAAGTTGTCTGTAAAGGCAGGTAAATCCATTTCCCTATGAGTCAAAATTTCAAAAGTTAGGTGGAAAAACAACTGTAAACGCCGATTAACTTCATCGGTTTTCAAAAAAATGTCAATATTTAAATTATGTTTTATTAAGGTGGTATAATCAATCGACAAACGCTGTAGCAAAATAAAATCTGCAAATAAAGAGAAAAATTAAAACAAATATTTACAATAAATTACAAATACTAGAATATTTACATAATATACAGTCGAACTTTTGTATAACGAAGTCGCTAAATCCTGAAAAAAAATTCGCTATAAAGAAATTTCATTATAGAGAAATAATACATTATACTGCATTGCTTTATTTTTTAATACAATGTGTATTTATGTAAAACTATCTATGTCTTTTACATATACATATTAGTACGTTAATTTTTGAAATTTTTGATTATAATATTTTTCCGCGCTTATCGTCAATAATTATTCTATATTTAATTTTGAATTCTTTGACTTTTCCCGCACTTTATCGTGAAACAATTGTTTACGTTTATTTGATTAGCG
>JAHWXV010236555.1:0-11651 GCA_024586415.1 Phrixothrix hirtus | reverse complement strand
ATATATATATATATATATATATATATATATATATATATATATATATATATATATGTTACGTTTTGTCTTCCGTAAGATTATGTATAACATTTCCTGTTAAGCAGTATGGGGTATCCGAGGCGATCGTCTACCTAAGTGATGAAATATAGAATCTACGATGGAACTGGGATTGGCCTACATTTATTGTACACGCTCACCAACCATAGGTAGTTATATATCCATCGATAGATAACAGCGCTGGTTAATGGAGTTTAGAGCAATACAGAGAGCGGCTGCAACTGTCATCGAGTGCAGATTTGTTCGTTGGCAGTTGTACTTCTTGACCTCTTGAGTTCTATTGTACTGTACTTTAGGCCCCTTCTACTTGTAGTGGTGGGTCGGGTGCAGTATAAAGTACATTCAGAAATTACGAATAGTGTTTGATAGTATTAACTCAAGTGCTTTCGTGATGACAGAGTCGTGGTATAGCCCAGCCGAGGCAGAGAAACGCCCACTACGGTATCCAAACGCCGCAACCTCCGCTGCCTCCACGAGTGAGATACCCAACCACAAGATGGAAATAGGTGCATCAATGATCGCTGCTGATACGCCCACCGAAGCAGCCGCTATAGAAGCCTCCAATGCAAAAATAAACCAGCTCTTCTCCCTAATGCAGCAGCTGCAAGAAGAAAACCAGTCACTGTGCGAATCGCTAGGAACTTCCGCTACCTCGCATGTTCCAACTAAAACGACACAGTAGTAAACGCCCGCTGCCTCCTCGCTGAAATGGAATACATCTCCGACGAGGAGGCAAACACCACAGCTCCAGCTCCTGATAACTTCAAGCAAGTTAAAGGGAGAAAGCGAAAGTCACCTAGACAGAAGACTGACGCGTGCGGCCCAGCAACTTAGGTGCCGACACAAAATCGCTTCGACGCACTCAACGACATAGAAGCTGACCCAGTACACCAAGAAGCAGAAGAAGACACGATTGCAAAGTAGGTGGCAACCATCACCAGCATCGAAAGCAGAAAACCACGTGGAAAAATGACTCCTGTGGTTATTCTGAAGAAAGAAAATTGGCCACAAATGGTTTCAGAACTGGGAAAAAAAGGAATTCAGGTCCACGTCTCACAGGGGATCAACGTCCAACCAATCAGCGACGCCGAGCACAACGGGATTACAGAATACTTGACGAAAGCCAGCGTACCCTTCCTCACCTACCAGCTGGCTAGTGAAAAGTTACTAAGGGTGGTCATAAGAGGGCTGCCCGAAACCATTCCCGATGAGGCGGTCAAGGATGAGCTCCTGAGGCAAGGGCTCCCTGTAATCTCCGTAAGGAGGTTGCGGAGAGGAAGAGAGCATAGGCCAATGCCTCTCAATTACATAGAATTGAAGAAAAGCGAGCTAGGGAAGAAGGTCTTCCAAGTGACGACAATCCTTCACCTTTCCATCACGGTGGAGGTACCGCGGAAGGAGAGAGGCAAAACACAGTGCCACATGTGCCAACTGTGCTGCAGAGCTGACCCACGGTGTGTAAAGTGCGGCGATGAACACACAACGGCGAATTGTGTGAAAGACCGAAACACTCCGGAAAAATGCGCTAATTGCCAACAAGCGCATACCGCAAATTACAAGAGCTGCCCGTGATTCCAGCGTATAGTGAAACAAAACAACACGAACTTCAACGCGAGTACTCCGATAAACGTAAACAAAAATATTTCATATGCGCAAGCACTGAAATCGCGCAGTGAAGGTGCCAAACAACAAAGTGCCAAACAACAACAGCAGTCCGAAAGTGCAACAGCCGACAACGCCTCCTTTGCATTTACCTAAACAAACATTACGGTGGCGGTCAATATCATCGCCTAGGCGACGCGCGGGGCATAATGGAAGTGTTTGCAAATAAATAGACAAACAAAGACCGCCTCCTAATGAAAGGAAATCCGCGTAAATAGAACAAAACAGAAATCTCTTACATCAAGAACAGAAATGCAAAGGGGGTAAAAGATGTAAGATCTAGGTACTCCATGCCATTGAAATTATTGCTTATTGCAGCGCTGGTCATACATTTTGTTGCGACCAAAGCATTCGAAGCATTACTATGGTAATAGATTAGTAAGCTATCATGACTTGTCATGCGAATAGTTTGACAGATTGATGGCGTCATTGATTCTTTCTCTACCCTATATGCTAGCTTGAGCATTAGAGTAATCTTAACTGCGGCTTGCTACGCATGGCTTTGGAGTAATAAGTAAAGCTTATTTTGCTTAGGATCGCTTTTAGTTGATTAGGCTTAATAACATTATTTGAATTTTGTATTCATTGTTGACTAAATAAACGGGCTGTGTGTCATTATGCTCAAAGTGGATATGACCGAATACCGCCGAATCTGACTATGTACAATATTTACAAGGCTTTTCTCCAGTGTAAGTTATGATTCACTTTTACTCAAGCTTGTTAAATACGTCTACTTTGTACACAGTGTATACGTATACAAGTCGTGACTGATATAATTTAACTTTGACAACTCTTGTATTTTAATTTTAACTTTGATTAATTGTTAATCACAATTTTTATAACTGGTTATCGTTAGAAAAATAGCTGTACACTTTTCAAATATGTTACTTTAATTATATTTGTAATTCAGTCTCACTTGAAATGTATTTTACTTTTATTTATTCTAACTGTTGGTAAATTTATTCTTAATTAGAAATATTTGAATACTAATTATTTTATACTGTATGTATGCTTTGACTTTTGTAAAACTCTATTTCACAATTATTTACTCTTGGAGTGGTTTATTATATTAATAATATAATCCTTTATTCATGGTAATATTTTGTATTTAGTAATAACACAATTTAACAAAGAACAGTATTTATTTAAACAATAAATCAGGAAATATGTACAAGTTGTTTTGAATAATTGACGAACGTTTTATTTACTTTTATTAAACGTAGGTGGCGTGACAATGACCTTTTCATCAATATTTCGTTCAATTCGATTAATTTGAAGGTTACGGATCTCAAAATGGTGTTTACAACGCGCGTTGTGCAGTTTGGCTTGCTGTGGTTATTTATATGTTTATCGCGCGTGAAAATTAATTTAGGTAATTCTCATGTAGGATGTAATTGCTCATAATTAAACTAGATTTTGAATAGTGGGTCTGCGTGGTATTTATTAAAGTTGTTACTTGAACTCGGAACTGTACGGCACAGGTTAACAAACTTGCAAATCAATTCCTTTAACTGTTAGTATATTGTGCTGGCCCTTAACCTTGAGTCACTACGATCCGTAACAAAAGTACTGACCCTTTGTTTTGAATCTCTATTTTTATATAAATTGAACGGAATTTTACAATATTTCACAGGATTAAAATTGCCTCGCTAGTACTTGGAATAGTTCTAAACCTATTTCGTCGTTTTGAAATGGTTTTACTAGCTCTGGCGGTAGAATAAGTCTCGCACGAAATGTTGCCCATTCAAAACCGAACAGCTCTAAAATACCCCGTTTTTTACCATTTTTTCAATGACTTGGAGTTCCTAGGAAATGTGATCCTTTACCTCCATCGAATTTAGCGCTTAACTATTTGTTTGCGTGAGCTGCGGTTGCATCTTCCCTAGTGCGGGACTTTCGTGACTTTATTATGGTTCCTTGTTTGCGAAGATTCCCAGAATTTCTGGAATGTGGGATTTTATTCCTTCAATGCCATCGCTGAAAGTGTTTGCGTTCTTTACTATTTCGAGCAGTCTAGTGCCTGCTCGCAACAGCTTTTCGTAGTAGTAGTTAGCTGGTGGTGATTTACCGCTTGATTCCGTTGTTTGTTTCGGATCAGTTTCAGCAGACTTGCTAACTGCTTGGGCGTAGGTTTTGTTTGGTGTAATCGCAGAAAGACGCGTTACCTGTATACCGGTCTTGCCGGTCTTATAGTTTGGTAATACGAGCACCCCTTGTAGTTGACGGTATATTCCTCGCCACAGTTTGCACATTTGGGTGGCATCTACCGGTCTTTTTCGCAGACAGCTGTTTGGTGTTCATCGCATTTAACGCACAGCGTGCCGGCGTGGCAACTTGCTTGGATGTGCCCGTATTTTTTGCAGCGATGGTATTGTACTGCTCCCCATTTGCCTTGTCTTGGTGCCTCAATTTTAACTCGTAGACAGAACAGATTTGTAATTTTGTAGCTTTGTTTACGGGCTTCATTTCGGGTAAGTTCTATATAACTTAGAGGTAGGGGAACTTTGTCCCTGCCTCTACTCGTCCTTCGAACTGATAGAACCGGAAAACCCAGCTCCAGCAGTTCTTCTTTTATTTCTTCATCGGTTAATTCCTCAGGAAAGCCTCTGAGGACTATTCTTAAGGTTTTTCTTGCGGCTGCAAGTACGTGTGGCATGGTAGCTGGCGCTCGTCGAACAGGTTTCTTATGCTTCTAAATTAGTGCTCATCTTCAGGCTGGATTGTGATGCCTAGCGAGTTGTTTTTCGCTGAGATGATGTTGTAGTTTCTGATTCTTAGCTCTTTTGCGGGTTTTGGCCAGTTTTTCTTTCTTCTTAGGACAAACGTAGGTGGAAGTTTGTTTGAGCGTGTTTTCTTCGATATTTCAAGTGTAGTCGTTCTTTCTGCTCTTGCTTCTTCTTCTTCATTGTCCGATAGTATTTGGAATTTGTTGCACAGGTTTAGGTAAAGGGCTTGTTTTGGGTCTGGCCCGGCTTCGCCCTTATTTCTCTAGGAGCTTTCCTCTTGCTTGACTTCTTTCTTTGGGTTTTGAAGCTTTCTTCGTCATCTGATGGATAATATGTATCCACTTTGATCTCTAAATCGCTGTATATTAACGTATTTTCAATTACTTTTTTCGCGTCACATTTTATGTCAGTTGATACGTCTGCGTACTTACTTGTACTTGCGCACTCGTTTTGCGGCACTATACTCGCGTTGTTTACAGTAATGGTTTGCGCTGAGCAATTGCTTGTCGCGGTGGCTGACTTGGTTTCTTTTGCACTCTCGGTGGCAGTCGCTTTGGCGTAGCACTATTTCTTTACGGCTCCTAATTTTTGTCCTTTTATTTCCGCGTCAAAGTAATCTTTAACGGATTTTAGCAGCGCGTGGTCGTATCTTAATTTGGCGTTTATGTATCTATGTAGCCGGTCGGATAAATCTTTTGGGAAGAGTTTCGAGATTTGCTGCGCTTCTCTTTGATTTCCCGCACGAAAGCAAGCCAAAGCGCGTTCTAGGGTAGTCTCAACTTGTTTGTACATTTCTGAATTTTAACAAATACTCGCTTATTTGAATTGACTATTTGTACTACCCCGACTCGCCTTTACTTGCGTTAAAGGGGCCTAAGACGTAGTACAAACTTGTTTCTCAGTTTCGTGAAACTTCTACACTCTACGATTGCTAGCTCGCCACTTCACTCTCCTCCTAAAATACCGGGCTTCGAACGCGTGTTTAAATACTAAACGGCTATTACCAAATGCAAGGCGAAATAACTTTCTTTTGATTTAAACACGTTAATTGAAATATTTTACAACAAATTAGTACAGAATTGTGTGCGTAATTTTTCGTGCGTAAAGCACTAAAAATCATATTAATAGAACTGTTTACACACACTCACAAATAACAAAAATAGTTATACAGGATTAATTAGGTTAATTAACAATATTAAACATTATGTAGCATGTGGCGGATTATAATACAGATTGTTCTATGAATAAACGAGTTACATATCACTTAAAATAAAGCAGTTTAAATTAGTTTAATTAACATAAAATTTCCATGAATATGTAAAACTACGATGCGTTTATCTAATCACATTCGAACACTCATGGCTTTATATGCATAAAGTTTAAACGCCTTGGCCTACATAAGCAAAATAAGGTTGACTGGGGTCAAGAATCTTGAACACTTTAGATTAATATAATACAATAAATTTAAAATGTATCATATCTTAACATTAATTAATATAACGGCAATTAAATATAAATAAATGAATTAAATCGTTAATCGGTAATTATAAACTAATAACTAAAACCAAAAATAAATAAATAAATAAATAAATATAACAAATGGTTGTTAAAAATCTCTGTAATTACACGAATGGTAATTAATTAAAATATATACAGGGTGTTCTGCTGCTTTAGATCTAATTAAATGATTTCAACTACACTAAATAAATACAATTAATTGAACTAGACCGTTTTAAAGCAGTGAATGTATACTCATAATTTACTAAATTAATTATACGGACGATGAAAATGCGCTGCTGCGGTATATTACAGAAAGACTTCGAAAACGAGTTCTCCGTGTCCGGAAAACATTGCTGATAATTGGATTCTTCATCACGATAATGCGCCATTCCATACTGCACCGTCTGTATAACAATGATTAACCTCAAAACGCATTTCAGTACTGCCACAGCCACCTTATTCACCCGATATCTCGATATCGCTCCGTGCGACTTTTTTCTATTTCCAAGAATCAAAATGGTGGTCAAGCGACACCATTTTCAAACAACAGAAAATATCCAAAAAGTTGTGGCGAGGGTCTTGAAAGACATTCCAAAAGAAGAGTTCCAGAAATGTTACCAGGAGTGGCAGAAGCGCTGGAGTAAGTGTGTGCAAGCAGAAGGGAACTACTTTGAAGGAGATTACATTAAAGATGACTAAAAGCATAAGTGATTTTTTTTCACATCAGTCTCATTACTTAATTGTGGCACGTCATATGTAGGTCGGCGTTTCTAGAAAGGCATTTGAGTATAGAATGCGCAGTAGACAGTGCATATTTAATAGTGGGGAGCTCATTTTTTCCTAGTTTTATCCTGATGGATCAGTACACTCCCTTAAGAAGTAATACTTTCTATGAGGATCGTGCAGAAAGTAAAGGTAGAAACACACTGTTTTCACGTCACGTGAGCTCACGTTCTGTCAGGCTGTCATATATTTACCATGATATTATGCTTAGAAGTACACTGCTGTCACGCATAGCATAATCATTGTGAAACAAATTTCTCGATCATTTCTATTTAGTTCTTGCCTTCGAACAATAACAAATGGAGAGTGCCAGCTCAACTAGTTCTTCGGAGTGGGAAGAAGTACAAGTTATAGCAGATTTTTTAACCACCCAAGACGAAAGATTTAACCGAGTATGGGCACATGAAATAAATGAGAAAAGAGAAAAATTAGTTGAATTTCACCGGTTAGTGCTTGAGTTAAGAAAAGATCCGAAACGTTTTCATATGTACTTTCGGATGAGTATGGAAGAATTTGATTATTTACATCAGCTTATTGAAGAAGATATTATATAATTAAATACTCAGTTACGCAGTTGTGTCTCTACCGAGGAAATACTAGCTGTTTGTTTGAGGTAAGTAAGAAATATCAAAGTACGTGTAGTGTACAGTAGTTTAATACTATCATATAATATTGAGAAGATATATTAGTTAAGTGTAGTGGTAAAAGATAAATTAGTCAAGTCACATAACGTTGATCTATGTTTTTCACCTTCTACACCGGAACAACGTGACAGTGAATTCATCGTGCCTGTGTGGCTAAGTTGTAGCGATGGAGAGGGAAAATAGTACTGGATTTGTTGAAGATGTAAAGGCCGAGAGTACTACTGTAGCAAGAGTGAAGGAGAATTAGGTTGTTGAGCTCTTATTTCTGCAATTAGCACTGAATTACTCAAATCGAGTTTGAGTTTTGCCTGTTCCACTTTTGACAATTGTTTAGTCATCCTTGACATGCTCAGAAAGAACATATCTATCTCGACCAGATTTTTTAAATATGTTTAAGAAATATTTGGACTTGTGTTTCTTTCCTTATACCTCCTATTTCTGAACGCAGCATTTTATAAAAGTTGGACCATTTTATGCACAGGCGTATCTTTTCGCTTTTCATTTTGGTTAATTTTTATCGCTTCATACTGGCCATCAGCTGTCTCGGCTCTTGAACCTTTAGGACCAGATCCACGTTCTTCATCGTCAACTAGCTCAAACTGTGGTATATTTTTCCATACCTCACACGCAGCTGACAAAACCTGCGATTATGTTGGGACTGTAGATTGTGACTCCTTTATATTACTGTGTGCCTGCAACAATAACAGAAAGTTTTATGGCCTCCAAATTTCAATTCACTTTTAGAATAAAGGTAAATCTTTACTCACTTCCTAATTTCTAGAAAAGGTACGATAAATGTCATTAGCTGCTCATATTTCCACCTGGATGTCTTTTTCGAGGCTATGCCACTTTTTGACTCTTCACGACATCGGTTTCTGGCATTGCAGAAACATCTTGTAAGTTTATCCCAAGTTTCTTTTGCTTCATTAGCTAAAAATGAAATATACATTATTTAGACCCTAGTAGCACAATTTATTGGCGGGACATATATTTTATATTGGCCCCTTATTGTGTGTTGGCCTATGCTATATTGCTTTTAGCCCTTTCAGGGAGATCAATTTTAAACGGTGTAACGCTTTCTATGTTATACCAATATTTAAAATATATACGAGGACTATCCAGAAAGTCGATTACCTTTTGTTGTAAAAAAAACTCAGTACAAGAAAAACAATTTATTATATACATTTGAAAGCGGCACCGAAATATTACTTTTCAACATAGTTACCATACAAATTTAGTCACCCATCATAGCGGTAAACAAGCTTTGTCATGAAATTCTGCCGTCTGAGACTTCAACAAATTAGTCACGCCCTCCCTCAGTTCCTCATGGTCATCAAAGCACTACGGTGCGAGTCACGACTTCATCTTTGAGAAGAGGTGGAAGTTACTGGGTTACTGGAAGTTACATGGTGGGCGAGGGAAAACCTCCCACTCAAAATCTTCAAGGGCTTGTCGGGTGCGTTTTGCCGTGTGTGGTCAGGCGTTATTGTGAAAAAACAAAGTTTTTGAACTCAACTTTCCTCTACGCTTATTTTGAATCGCTCTTCTTAAATTTTGCAAAGTTTGGCAATACCTCTCAGAGTTTATTGTTGTTCCACAATCAAGGAAAACAATAAGAAGCACGCCTTTCCTGTCCTAAAAAACGATTGCCAAAATTTACCTTGCAGACAAGATTTGCATTTATCCTATAATGCTGTGCTACTGGGGGAATTGAATTATATGTTTTTGCGGATTTATGTTGTGTTTTTTAAAAATAGATAAAAAAAATAATTACACAGCTTTTATAAAAGTTATAATTCTGCTTACATTTTTTCATCTGCGTTGTAATTTACAACTAGTGTACAGTTTTATCTAACAAGATAAAGTGTGTATGCAGGTGAAATAATATGAGGCAGCATAATTATAAGTTTTGTAAACGCAATTCACTTGCGACGATTTCGCAATATACAATATGTTAATTTCATTGAAATCGTTTCCTTTTTCTAGGTTTTTGGCGCCTAGGAATTCTTTTCAAAGTATTGCCTTTAACTATAGACTGGGATTAAGTACTGTACGACCAGCAGTTAGAGATGTTCGCGATGCGATATGGAAAAGACTGGGGCTTTATTGCAGCGCCACCTCCTTCGGAAGAAACATGAAAAAGAAGTGCTTCAAGATTCAAACAAGTATGGAATTTTCCTAACTGTATCGGTGCCATCGATGTCAAACAATAAACATTCAATGCCCTATTAAAGCTGGATCTGCTTTTTACAACTAAATAATGCTTCTAGCATTAGTCGATGCTGACTACAAATTTCTTGCGATTGATGTTGGTTCATATGGTCGAAATAGTGATGATGGGATATTTTCTACATCACAGATGGGTAAACTATTGGACCACAACACTCTTAACGTGACAGGGCCGTCATCACTGATAGAAAACGGAGAACCCCAACCATACGTCGTTGTTAATGATGAAGCATTTCCTCTTAAAACATACATACTTCGCCCATACAGCAGGAATGCATTATAAAACAACGAGTTCAATAAAATATTTAACTACAGATGAAGCAGGGTAAGGCGCGTAGTTGAAAACGCATACGGAATTTTAGCTGCGCGTTGGAGACCCTTCCGAAGGTATTTGGAAGTACAACCAAATTTGGTGGACAAACACATACTTGCATCATGTTGTCTCCATAACATGCTGTGCTTTGACAAAGTGTTTGCAGCAAACTTTGATAGATTTGACCTTCCTGATCCAGCACTATTAAATCTAGATCGTTGTAGAAGAAATAGCACGCGGAAAGCTTTTCGAATTCGCGCGAACTTCAAAGATTATTTTAATTCGGATGCTGGTAGTGTTACGTGGTAAGTCAGAATTGTTCGCAGGGGTAGAGTTTGTGATTAATTAAGTGCTAGAATAGACAATTACTAGTTTTCCTTTGTGAAAGTATGCTATATTTATTATTTTTTATATTGTAGGTATTTGAGCCTCTTATAAATTTTATGTACTTTATAATTACTTTATAATTACCTGGTATTTTCAACTGTCTTCCAATTTCCTCCCGTGCACTTTATGGTATATTGGCATCTCGGTAATGAACTGATTTACTATTGTATAAATAGTTATGCACGCGAACCATTTCTATAAGCCTTTCTTCCATTTCAACGCAATATAAATTTAATAAAACTGAACAAAAATATGCAATATGTGATATCACGTCTAGCGAAATGTGTGGGAGCCCAGATCTGTATCACGTAATATCACGGTAAAGGCCCGTGATGAGGGATGAGTGATGTGAGGTGACTTCAGTGTAATTCTAGTACGTTACATAATCTGGAAAAGCAACGTACCACACTTTTTACCCGTGACGTAAGATGCCGTGACATCATATGAGCTCACGTGATGTGCCAGCAGTGTGTTTCTACCTTAAAGAACGTTTACGCATCATACGCGGCTCCGATCCCCATCACCGCGATTAAATGTGCGCCAGGCAGCTCGAGTCCCCGCTTCAGTGTGAGCCGAGTATCGTTGCGATGAGGCCAAGCTTATGTGTTTTGTGATCATTAAAAATGGCTATGCCAATAGAAAATCCCATCAAATGTGAAGTGAAACAATAAACTCAGCGAACTACAATGAAAGCCTTAAACGCCTTCGGCGCGCTATTCAAAAAAAAATGCACGGGTGTTTTCGTTAAAGATGGTTTTAATCCACGAGCTCGACCTCCACACCAGTGCACAAACATAGGAAGAACTTCAAAGACTTAAGTGGAAAATCTTCAGGTATCCTCCTTATAGCCCTGACATGGCATCAAGTTATTTCTATTTATTTCCGAAATTGAAGGAGTTTTTAGGCGGCTCCGATCTTTTGCCACTGAAGGATACAACATCGATTGTTAGCTCTTGCTGTTTATTTAAGAATATTGGGTAAATATTCATTAAAATAATTCAGAAATACATCTTATAAAAGAAAAAATAAAGCTAAACTAAAAATCTATTTGAGTACACCTCGTATTTTTATTTTTGAAATGTTGCAAAGTAATTTTAGTTAAAACTTCGTTAGTATTACGCCAGAAATTTTAGAAAATTGTAGGAATGCATATAAGACCACGCGTCAAGAACAAACAAGGTTAAAACTGTTAGTTACAAAGTATAAAAGTTATGCACACAAGAAACTAACGGGCATAATACCATTTAAAGCTTAAGAAATAATTAACTGGGTTACAATTCAACATGTATAAGGTATTTTTCTCGGCGCGTTATTGAGTGGGGTATGATCTAATCGGGGGGGGGGGGGGGG
>JAHWXV010236547.1:0-11143 GCA_024586415.1 Phrixothrix hirtus | reverse complement strand
CTTTCATTTTAATTAATAATAAAATAGAATTCTTACTTATTCATTATGAAAGTTTCTTAGAACTACGTGGTTGTGGAACCTGGTGTTTTAATAACGAAATCACCGCAATGGCCTTGATGGGTCAACAGCTGCAACTCGCTCTGACCCACTATGCTCGTTTTTGGTGGCCGCGATGGGTTACACAATTTTTGGAACTCGCGAATTAAGATTTGAGAATCAAGGACTAGTATGCCTGTAGCCCTTTAGCGGATCCTACCGACTGCGCCAATTAACTTTTCTTATCGGAGAAAAGAGTTTTTAAAAACTAAAAATACCGGAAGTCACAAGTTTATTGGTTACTGTAAAACAATTACATTGAACATCACAACATGTACTTAGGTTAAATTGTGTTGCAAGAGAATTTATAATCTAGACTTGCACATTTAGCAGGCATTTCTTATCTTTGAAATGTAAACGTGTTAGGATACATAACTTTTGAGACAACACACAACTTTCTCTTACATACATGGATATACAAATAAGTGAATGTCCACAAATGATTAAAATATTATTTACATTTACTTTGGGGGCGATAACTGTAACGGGCACACATCCAGGGCCGGCGCTACCATTAAGGAAAAATAGGCAATCGCCTAGGGCGCAAGCCATTAGGGGGCGCAAAATTTCAGCCACCTTCATTGAAAAACACTTGGGTGACTGAACCGGTAAATAGTCAGCAGCCTGAAAGATCATGAGACGCGTAGTAATATTTTAAGACAAGTTTCAATGCTAAAATAAATAACTCAAACACGTGTCTCGCAATTATTGCAAATGCATATTTGTTGTACTGGGTAAGAACAGGTATGTCAAGTTAACGCACTTCAAATAAATTTGTCAGGCTTAACATTTTCTTCGGAAAATTTAGAATTCTATTGTATAATATTCAGTAGACATAGCTTTGCACCTCTACAATTACAGTAATATAAAGAAATATTAATGCTTAAATTAATACTGTAACGAAAATTAGAAACAATAGAAATCTGATGGAAGATTCTAGAAACATCCAGTATCTTTTTCTAGAATAAAATAGATGATGTAATCTCCAAATGACTCATTTCAGTAACCGATATCTGTCAATTTAATTAGGTCAGCAATGAGTCATAGAATTACAATTTATTACATCATTATTATGAGTAACATTCTGGAATCTTCGTCAGTATTGTTCTAGAATTTATCGCTTATATATAAACAGCAGATTAAATTCTCTTATTTTTTTTGTTAGAATCTTGTACTATTCCTTTCTGATACACATATAAATGTTGTTGTTAGTGGATTGCAAAACAAATATTTAAATAAGTTAAGTGTATATAAATAATTGTAATATTTAGTGAATATAAATAAACATTTTAAACAATTAATTAGTTTCGTTATATTAGTGCCAGGTGTCGGGTTTGGTTTTAAAAATTGAACTCAGACTATTTTAATTAAAAGCCAGTGTTAATTGTTATATATGCCAGTGATAAGAAGGGCCGAAAAACAAAATATGGAGGCGTTAATCGAAATGTTACAAAAGATGCAGGATAAATTGGATTCCAATCAATCTAAATTACAAGAAACAATAGATTACAATCAAGAAGAACTGAAATCCAATCAAACTAAAATACAAGAAAAAATGGATTCCGATACGATATGCCGATATATTTGCCACGGACGACTGTTTGAAAGGAAGAACAAATGTTGTGACACACAAAATAAATACTGGTGATGCCCAAACAATTCTTTAACGACCAAGGAGGCTGCCTGTATCCAAACGAGGCGAAGCTGAACAGATTATAAAGGACATGGCCCGCGAAGGGATAATAGATCCATCCAGCAGTCCTTGGGCATCGCCAGTTGTACTGGTTAAAAAGAAAGATGGCAGCACCAGCTTCTGTGTGGATTACCGTCGTCTAAACAATGTGACCAAAAAGGACAGCTATCCTCTACCCAGATTGATGACACTTTAGACAAGTTTTCCAGTTCCAAACGGTTTTCGACTCTAGGCATGAAAAGTGGTTATTGGCAAGTCGGCATGGAAGCTGAACATCGGGAAAAGACAGCATTATCTGTTGGATCTGGTCTCTGGCAGTTCACTGTGGTGCCTTTTGGCTTGTGCAATGCACCAGTGACGTTTGAAAGGGTAATTGATCCTAAGAGGATTGTCTTGGAAAATGTATCTAGTATACTTTGACGATGTCATTGTTATTGGAAAGACCTTTGTCTTTCGACGAAGTGCACATCTCTAACTCAGTCCGAAAAAGTGCAACTTGTTTCAAAACAAAGTGAAATACTTGGGTCATGTAGTCTTTGAAAAAAGTGTGGCAGCTGATCCAAAGAAAATTGAGGCCGTACGAGAATGGCCACAGCCGATAGATAAACATGAATTAAGAAGGTTCTTGGGGTTATGCACTTACTATCCTCGATTTGTACGTGGATTTGCATACATCGCCAAACCACTTACTGAAGAAGACTAGCCATATTTATGAGCAATAGCTGCCAGGAGTCATTTGAAACACTGAAACGAATATTGATAACGGCACCGATAATTGGTTAGCCTAGAATAGAAGGAAGGTCTGTCCTAGATACGGATGCTAGCCACGTCAGCATTGGTGCAATGCTGTCGTAAATCCAAGATGGAGAATAACGAGTAATTGGGTATTTTAGCAAGGTGTTGTCCAAACCTGAGAGGAACTATTGTGTTACGCGCAAAGAATTGCTACCTATGATAAAGGCTGTTGAACACTTTTGCAAATACCTTTATGGACGAAATTTCTAATTAAAAACTGATTACGCAGCATTGAAATGGCTCCTGCAGTTTAAGAATCCAGAAGGCCAAATAGCGGTTACAAGAATATGATTTTGAAGTTGAAGATTGTGCTGGAAAAATTTATAGAAATGCTGATGCTTTATCAAGACGGCCTTGCACAGAAGATTACAAGCAATGCACTCGGTTGGAGTCAAAAGTTGAAGATCCTCTAGTCAACCGTACTACTGTAAATAACGAAGACTGGAACCCGGATAATGTCAAACAAGATCAAGAAAATGACCCAGACCTGAAGGTGCTATTAAAATGGAAGAATGAAGGTCGAAGGCAAGGTTGGGAGGAAGTAGCTTCATTAATCCCATTGTTAAAGCAAATTGGTCCCAATGGGACACCTTGCAAGTTCGGGACGGTTTTTTGAAAATGACAATGGAAATAAAAGACAAATACAGTTGGTGGTCCCGAAAAACAGAGTATCGGAAATTCTACGACAGCTGCATGATGGTCCATCAGGAGGGCATATGGGAGTAAAGAAAACTCCGGAGAAGGTGCGTGAAAGATTTTACTGCATGAACTGCAAGAATGATGTTAAGGAATGGTATCGAAAATGTGTAATATGTGCATCAGTAGAAGGTCCGTTGGGGAGGCGAAAAGCACCGATGCGGTAATATAATGTGGGTAGTCCATTTGAAAGAGTAGCCATCGATATAGCTGGTCCATTTCCAGGAACCGATGGGGGAAACAGATACATCTTGGTTGCAATGGACTGTTTTAGTAAATGGACCGAACCATATGCTCTACCTAATCAAGAGGCAGTTACAGTGGCTGACACCCTGGTAAAAAAACTGTTTAGCCGTTTTGGGATTACTTTGGAACTATATTCAGACCAAGGAAGAAATTTTGAGTAAGCCTTGTTTCAAAGTCGCTGCCAGCTGTTGAAGATACGCAAAACTAGAACAACTGCTCTTCACCCGAAGTAAGATGGAATGGTAGAACGCATGCATCGAAAAATGGGAAAATTTTGTTAAAAGTTGTCTCGGACTATCAAAGAGGTTTGGAGCAGTACTTGCATCTGTTCCTGTTGGCATATCGATCAGCCGTACACGAAACAAATGTTGTTTGGGCGTGAAATAAGTCTACCGTGTGTTTTGTAGTTTGGTAGTAAGCCTGGGGAGGAGTAGGTCGCTGGAAATGGGTATGCTGAAAGCCTACGAAATAAACTAAATTCCATACATGAGAGAGTTCGCAACAACATCAAGATTGCCAGCGATCGAATGAAAGTTCAGTACGATGTTAAATCCAAAATGGGCGGATTTCAATCCAATTTCAATCCAATGATCTAGCTTAGTTGTACCAACTTCAGCGACGTCGAGGTCTATCTCCCAAATCAAAGTTCTCGGGAAGGTCCGTATAAAGTGATAAAAAGGATCAACGATGTAATCTACCGAATTATGAAATTGCCTAGAGGAAAGCTCAAAGTGGTTTACATGAATCGGTTAGCCCCGTACGCTGGGAGAAATGTAGAACCGGAACAGCAAGAATGTGTGCAAATGAAAGAATTAGGAGTCAAAAACAGCGAACAATCATTTACTGACTTTATGACAACGTATTAGGGGCACCACAAAGCTAGATTTGGGGTTACTACTGAGGAGTACAGAAATCTGTTTGATGTCTCAGAGGAGTACCCTTTGGCCCATTGTGTCACTAAAAATCTCCGAATGTCTCGTGGCATCGCAGTTAAGTTTAAGAAGAGGTATGGTGGCGTAGAAGAAATATTGCAACAAGAGCCAGGAATTGGAAAGGCATGTCACCTATTACGCCGTTACCGCCAAGGTATGCGATGTATATACTATCTTGTGACGAAAGCATTATCCCATCAATAACCACGTTATGAAGACTTGTGGAAGGGGTTATGGGATTTAAGGAAACATATTTGTGCCGGTGCTGGTAGAAAGCTGTACCAAAGCTCTACTGCGGTCTAGACCAGCTTAATTAGCGGGTCATACGTAACATGTTGGAGGTAGTATTTCGAGGCACTGGTGTTAAGATCCTGGTGTGTAGTTGGAATCCAAATGGAATTCCACCAGGTGCAAAATCTGTGGATTGCCATTTTTTCAACAAATTGGGGTGCAAGTATGGATTGCAGCGCAGATTCCGACATTCGCCAACGAAGATAGAACCATCGCAAGTGTAAACGCACAAGGTCACTGTTACGGGACGTAACAGTCTTAAGAAGAGGTAGTGTAATGAAAATTAGAAACAATAGAAATCTGATAGAAAATTCTGGAAACATCCAGTGCCTTTTTCTAGAATAAAATAGATGATGTAATCCCCAAATGACTAATTGCAGTAACCGATATCTGTCAATTTAATTAGGTCAGCAATGATTCATAGCATTACAATTTATTACATCATTATTATGAGTAATATTCTGGAATCTTCTTCATTATTGTTCTAGAACTTATCTTTTATATATAAATAGCAGATTAAATTTTCTTAGTTTTTTTTGTTAGAATCTTGTGGTGTTCATTTTTGGTACACATATAAATATACATAAATAGAAATATAAATGTTGCTGTTAGTGAGTTGTGAAATAAATATTTAAATAAATTAAGTGTATATAAATAATTGCAATTTTTAGTGAATATAAATAAACATTTAAAAACAATTAAGTAGTTTCCTTACAATAGTGTAACGATTTATTTATTTACATATCTATTTAATTTGATAAATCATTTATTTACTTTAAAATTCAGTTACAATGGTTTAGTTTACTTGTATAGAAAAGTAATTAATATCAGTAACTTTCACTTAAATTTAAAATACGTAAAAGTAAGTTGTGTGTTGTCTCACGACAGATTTTTGTTTGCTTGTTTTTTGGCTGCGAGTTCTGGATCCAGAAATTCGCTTTGCCCCCTTAAATTCAATATTTATCATCATTTCGCTATGCCTACTAGAATTTTGCCGAACCTAAGGCAACTCTAACTGCAGTAGGAACTTTTAACGGGTCAGACAATATTGACACGGAACCTATCTGAGAAGAAGACATAGTTATGGATTGTTTTGCATTAAAAATCTACTGACCCTATCCCGATGTAACAATTTGTATAAGAGGGAGCGCGGCAATAAACTTTGCTTAAGACACAAAATAACCTCGCGCCGGACCTGAACACATTCAAGCTACTAGACACGCAAAACCCTGCTTAACTTTAGAGATTTACACTGATAACTCACTTCATCGCATTTTTTAAGAAAAAACCTATAAATTCACGTAAAAAAATTGTTATAGCCCTTTTCGAAAAATCGCAAAAAACTTCAAGATGGCAAGAATAAAGTGGCGCTTTCGGTCATTCGATTTATTCTAAATTCTTGTCGTCTCATGTACGGAAGATAGAAAACTTATATATAGTTTTTGATTTACATATGATGATTTGTTTTTGAGATGTTGTTCACAACTAATACTCCAATTGCTTCCGGTTACTAGATTTTCAAATACTTTTTGGAGAAATTCCTTGGTTAATATTAAACTAAATCAAGTAGCTAAGTAATATACTAAGTCTAAAAAAAATCGTTAAACCTGATTTCGAGAAATCTCAAAAAACAAAAAATTTGGCAAATATCTAAAAATGACAGAAAGAAAGTGCTACTTCCGGTTATTCAGTTTTAACCAAATTTTTTCTGTTGCATACAAAGGCGATTATGACTTCAAACATAAATTTTCATTTAGCCAGGGCTTTGAGTTTCATAGTTATTTTATTCAGAGTTAACGGAGAAACTACTTCCGGCTACTTGAGTTACGGTAAATTTTGTGAGAAACCGCCTAGATTATATGAAAGGGCATTAAATGAGTAAGAAATATGGGAAATTTAAAAAAAAATTAAAACCGATTTTGAGTTAAAAAAATATTAAAACCGATTTCGAGAAAATCTTAAAAGACCAAAAAGTGACAAGAGTAAAGTGGCACTTCCGGTTATACAATTTTAGTGAAATTGTGTATTCGCGTGCAACGATGGATGCCAACTCAAATATAAAATTTTGTTTTTCTAGGGCTTCTCGTCCTCGAGTTATCGTGTTCACAGCCAAATACACACACACCCACGCACGCACAAACGCACGCACATACGCGCGCGCACGCAAACACGCACGCACGCACGCACACGCACATACACACACGCACAAAAAGATGATTTTCGTACCCAGGGGGCTCGGGACGTGTTTTTCCACTAAAATTTTGACATCGAAAATTTTGGTCGAAAACAGTACTGCTTTTCTACCTATATTTCATATAGAATAAGAGAAAGTAAAAATATACTTCCAGACACCTACACACCTAACCTGCGGCTAACTTTAAAATTTTAACAAATCAGCGGTAGTGCTAAAAAGCAATTTTCCTTGGATATCTCAGTATGATAGAGCTATTTGGGCAGTTCCTCAACAAGAGCTTCAGAGTTAGAGCTCTTGTTGAGAAAACGCCACTGCGGCGGACAAATGCCTGTAAAACTCATAACTGTTCAGAGCGTTCAAGTTGTGTCGCTGAAATGCTAATAAGCCTGTCTCATTCCTTATTCATCCAAAAGTATGGGTTAAACTTAAATAAAAATTTAGCGTTGAGGTGAGTCTACTCGCTTCTAAAAACTGCCCCAAATAGAACATACGAGGTAGGTCCCATACTTGTAGAAAAGGTAAAAGGAAAAAATATATTATTTTCAGTATAGTCCCCGTCTAATTCAATATTCTTGTTATATCTTGATATTAAAATCTGTATGCTCTTAAAAAATAGCCCGAAGTTAAGCTTTCAAAATGCTGTTTTAAGGTCATTGCCGCAGGTAAATTTGCCCTCACGAAGACTTTAAATCCCTCAAGATGTAGAAGTCATTTGGAGCCAGATCAGGACTATAAGGTGGAGCGATCAAGTTCCTAGGACTTACAACCACGAACAGCTACTTGCAATAAAAGTACTTCTCATGGCACATAATATCCCACGTTCAAAACCATTACTTTCCTTGAAGTCAATCACCAAGATCCAGTTGCTAACTGACTAACCTTAGCCTTTATAAGGTTCGTTAACCCCGAAACCACCATCCCCTCGTGTTTTTTCGACAGGAAATCATAATCAAGAATCATTGTTTCGTCTCTAGTAAAAATTGATTCGATAACTTTCGTTCTTGCTGTACTAATCGGCACCGATCTTGAACTGACGTTACTCATTCGAAAGTACTCTTAAATTACACGGCAGATAGTTGCTTTAGGAAGCTCCAACCTTCCTGTTATTACTCTTCAAGTAGTTCACCTCTTCCAATACGAAATTCTTTCGTCCAGTTCTTTACTGTGAAGTAGGAAGATAATGATGCGTCGTAAACGTTGTTCAAACGATTTTTAATTTCACTTTCACGTGGAACTTAATAACATATCTAAACTCGAATTTCAACATTTTGAAAAATTGGTGCAGGTCGTGTTCTTTATGTGGCTACACTGTTAAATAATTGTAGGTAAGAACAAAAAATTTGCGAATGTGGGGGGATTACAGTGCTCTCCAGAATTTATAACCCGAAGCCAGGTAGACAAGGGACTCGCCTCGTAAATCGCCGTTAAGGAATATTTTTGCAGTAAGGAGATAATTGTTTGATTTATAACTAGCAAATTTAAAAGTTGTAACCTAATGTACTTTGAATTTATTGAAATGAAAGAATAATGGCATTTTTCAAAAAACGCCCGCTTTATTAAGAAACAGTTTATTTAAACACTATATGACTGGATACATTTAACTACGTTCCGCGGGATGCAACGTTCACATCGAGCATTAAGTGCGTTTTTTCCGTATCTAAAAGAACCTTAATGAATCCAAATAGAATGAAATGTGAAATAGGAGGAACACATGGAGCTTTCACCGAGTGCGGTCGTGTTTATTAGGTTGCTGTTGTGTTATAAAGATACTATAGCTTAAGCTCTTTCAGCTTACAGCGGTGGGTCGCTTGCGAATTGAGTCTGTGCTTGATAGTTCCCACGGGAGTTTGAGGTCGAGTTGTTAACGACGGCTCGAGTCGGTACAACCCGAAGTTTTTCAACGTCGTGGAGGCTTCGGAATCTATGTCTAGTTTTGTTTCGGTAGCCGCCGCAAAGAAAGTAATTGTTGCAGAGATGAAGTACACCTCCGATGAGGAGGCGACACCGACCACAGTTCGCGAAGTGCACGAGAAGAAGAACGAGATCGACGCCGACCACTTCACGGAGGTGAAGCGAAAAAAGCAGACAAAAAAGTAGTCAAAGCGCTTGCAGCACTGATAAAGACCTCTAATACCTTCGAGGTCTTAAAAGACACTGTGCCAGCAATGCAAGGCACAACAGCCGCACCTAAAGGCGCAAAGTAGAAGTGGTCTGAGGTCACTACTTTGTGTCAGAGGCATAGCAGTCGTCAGAGTACGAAACGTGTCGTCCGGGATCAAAATCTATTTGGTCACACCCAGCGATCGCCAAAGAATCAAGGAGCTCCTTAAAAATGTAAAAATTCCTTTTCCTACCTTTAGCTTCCCTCGTAACAAGACGCCAAGGATTGTCATTAGTGGGCTACCATACAAAATAGGCGACGATGCTATCCTTGATTACCTCAAACGCCAGGGGCTTCTTACGTTGTCCGTTCGTCGGATGCGGAGGGGCCCAAACAAAATTTCAATGCCGCTTAACTACGTGGAATTAGCCAACGACGAAGGGGGGAAGAAAATATTCCACACGAAACGGTGCTCCACCCTGAGGCAAGCATCGAAGCGCCGCACAGAAGAAACGACAGAATTCAATGCCAGCAGTGCCAACGGTTTAGGCACATACAAAAGAACTGCCAAGCCGAGCCCGTGTGTGTTAGGTGAGGGAACGGGCATCTCTTTGGCGAGTGCGGGAAGCTGAAGTCGACTCTATCAATGTACGCAAACTGCGCTGGTGCCCACACCGCCAGTTGCAGAGGGTGCCCGAGGCATCCTTGAGCGTGTCTTAGGCGGATGCCGCATAAGCTCCGCTTCTAAACCAAGCGCGAAATGAAAACGCAAAGCGTGATCTCCGGGACATAATATAATCACACAGGTCGGCAGCATCGTCGTCGAGATCTCCACCGCCAAGGGATCCCTGTGCTATCCGTGCAGAGGATGCATAGGGGAGCTGACAAGGTGCCAATGTCAATCAACCACATTGAGCTGAAGAAGTCACCGGAAGGCAAGGCGATCAACAAGATCACAACAGTGCTTGTACTTTATGTAACTGCAGAATCGCCAAGAAACACTAGAAAGATAATCCAGTGCTACCGGTGCCAAAAGTTTGGGCACACCTAACTAAAATGCAACGCAGCACCTAAGTGTGTTAAGTGCGGCGACAAAAATTCAACAAAAGAATGCGCATAACCGTATGAACACCCGGTGAAGTGCGCGTATTGTGACGGCGACCATACGGCCAGTTACAAGGGCTCTCCGCACCGCCCCCGACCTGTAACACCACCAGCAGCAGCAGCAACAGCAGTACGAAGAAGTGTGTCCTATGCCGAAGCCGCGAGAGGGGCGAGGCCCCATTGAAATTTAAAGGAAGGAGTCTTCACAAGCGGCATTAATATGGATAAGCTGCACCAGGTCGGCCACATCCTAGTGGAAGCCACGACGGAGTGTGGCACAATATTCGAAGGCATTTCAATGAAATACAAGTATTTCAAAAATAAATGTAAAGTACCACCACACTCCTCCCACAATGGGAAGCCGGCAAGACAATATACATTCTCGCAGGTGAAAACTCGAAAAAATTCAGATAGAGGTATAAATTTTGAAAATTCGGAACTCCAATCTCCAAGAAAATAAAGGATAAAGGATCATCGTCGATGACGCAACGTGAGATGCAACCTTTTTCGCGGAGGGGCTGTAGAAGATTTTCTCATGCCTATCGAAGATCTTTAAACCCGCTTGACGGCAAACAAAAATCTAAAATCAGGACAAAATCATTAAGGACAAAGGTAGTAAAAGATTTGATATCTAGGTAAACCGTTGTCCATGTTCATTGATCATGAAATATGATGTAGTGTCAGTGACCTTTGATGACTCTTGCATTATTGATGGATAAGTAACGCCAGTCAACATCACTAGCCTGTCAGGCACCCTATGTACGTTTCTGCATGTTATTTCTTAATCGAACTTCAAAATTTTTCTCGCATACTTATAGATCAATAAAATATTATTTGATATTAATGTGTTTGCATGCCGTCGTTGAGGAATGAGGTCGGCTGTTTACGACACCAGCTACGAACTGCGTTAACAACCTCGTTGTCAGACCCAAACCGCGTGCCCTTAAGGTGGCCCTTAAGCTTCGGGAACAACCAAAAATCGCAAGGCGCTAGGT
>JAHWXV010236546.1:0-11096 GCA_024586415.1 Phrixothrix hirtus | reverse complement strand
AAGGCATATAAGTGCATATTTTAAAGGCAAACAAGGCATATATATGCGCATATTTTGGCTGCATTTAAATGCATATATTCCGCCCCCTATTGATAACATTGCTTACAATTAATAGTCTAGATTTATTACAGTTGAGCGCCTATAAACATGAATCTCTAAATACAATTTGTAGTTAGGTATTCATGTTTCTCTTAACACGTTGCATGCTGATGTCACGTATCCGTGACGCATCGCCTGCTATTAGCGACGCGCATGTCACGGATACGTGTCAGTATCTGATTTGTAGTTCAAGGTTTAGTTGTTTTTCAACTATTATTGCGAGTGTTACTTATTTGAGTGCGCTTCCTAGATTTGTGTGTAGGCAATTAAATTATACCCGTCGTTTTCCATTTTATTTATTTTTATCTTTGTTTACGGGAATTTTTTTAACAAACTATGGTGGACAGTGAAACCGGCCCCTCTTATAATAAAAAACGTAAATTAATTGTGAAAAATCCTGAAAAACTAAATGAGGATGAACTAGAAGCATTTTTGAATGAATTAGATAGTGAGGATGATGTGTACATACCAGCTAGTGAAAATGATTCTTCAGATTACAGCTCTGAAAAAGATGGCAAGTTTGATATTTATATCGCTTTTTTTTGTTATTATCTGGATTCTATTTCAAATAATATAAACGGGAATGTGAATTAAAACTAGATAATTTTTAACGCACGCAGTAATAAGCGGCGCCAAAAATTATATTAATGTAATAGTATAACAGATGCATTATAAATGTTATGCTAATTTTCCTATTTCTCTTTTCAGATCATGGAGTTAATGATATACCTGTAGTTAAACAAGAAAATGCATCTACAAATTTACCTCCTAGAACTAAAAAAAATAGTAATAACCCATACTTTCACAAACTGGACAGATAACCCAACTAACGTGCATAAATTAATTTTTTCAAAGCAAAACAATTTACTTGAAGTACCTAAAGGTACTTAAAGGTTGATTATTTCCGATTGATATTCAACGATAGTTTTATCAATTTGATCGCGGAATATACAAATGATTATGCTGAAAAGGTGTTCTTGTCAAGTGAAAAAGAAGCTGCTAGAATAACGAGGTTGAAACCAATAGAAGCAGATGAATTTTTAAAGTTTTTAGGTCTGCTATACCATACAGGTACACTAAAACTAAATAGATTAGATGATTATTAGAAAACGGATCCTCTATTTGGCATTCAATTTTTTCGATGACATATGAGTCGAGACAGTTTCATGCTCAAAATGAGATGCTTGCATTTCTCGTCCGCCACTGAAGAAGACGTTTCATCGGATCGTCTAATTAAAATTCGAGATGTCATTAATTTTTTTTAATAATCAAATGGCAGTAATTTATTATCCCGGAAAGGAATTATCCCTTGACGAATCAATGGTTCTATGGAGAGGTCGTCTAGTCTTTAGACAATATATCAAAAATAAACGGCATAAATATGGAGTTAAGCTCTATATGTTAACGGAGCCCAATGGGCTAATATTAAAATTTGCTGTGTATTGTTAGACACCATAATTAATAAACAATTAATTACGTGTTCTAACATTAGAAAATTAAATAAACTATCGTTTAGTTTAAATTTCTAAAATACGTTTGCTGTAATATAAAGTAACCAGTAGCATTAAGTTTAAACCAAGTTTTACAGACTATAAAAGTTGATAAGGGTACTAGTTGTAAAGTGCGGTAATAAACGAATTGCGCGTGATTTTAAAACGTGTGTAATATAACCAGCTTCAAAACATCGGGAAGCAAAACGGACTTATGCAATGAAACATTTTACATAAAATTTCTTAGAGTAAAGATACAGCCAAAGGAAAGTACCTTTTATCGACCATAAAAGAAACCGGAGGCTTAAGCTGTAAAATGCAAAAGAAAAACACCTCGATTTGAACGGAAACGTAACGTTCGTTATTTCAAACATGAAACCAAAACTTTTGAAATTTGGAATCAACCATTGGTTAGAAATTACAGTAGTGGGATCTCCAAGAATTTATATAAGATCAGAAGACTCAAGTTCATCTTATCTTTTGCTTGTGCGTGAATATCGCTGTTGAATCAATCAAGCGTAGCAAGTTGTAAGGTCCGTTGAAAACAGAAGATGTAAATGGTTTAATTGGTGTCACACATACGAGGGCTGTGACAACATTATAATTTCCAAAAATTTACATGTCAACGTAAGTTAAATTTTCCAAAGTTCATAGGCGAAATCTTAAAGAGAAGACCGCAAGTTTGAATTGGATTATTTAAAGACTACTGACCTAGGCTTCGCATAACCAGAAGGAAGTCTAGTAGTTTAACATCGTAGAAAATACACTTCTGAAATTAACCGTAAGTGTTTTAATCAACTCTTTTAAAAACGTACGTTGAACAAACGAAGTGCTGGATAATTAATTTTAAAAAAATAAAAATTTGCTTTATTTTAAATAAATAAATTTAACAAACAAACCAGAAGTTCCTTTCTCTTTCGATTTTAAATAAACATCATGAAGTCTTGTTTACTACCTGTTAGCCGTTTGAAAAGGGAAACAACCGAAGGTTTGTAAACATTACTTGTTTTGTATATGATTTGTATAATTTTAATATTGTTAGTGATTATTGTCGAATTATTATCTTTTTCTATTATTTTGAAAATTTAAATAAATGTTTAGATCCTAAGTCTCTGTTCTTACTTGATGAAATATAAATAAGTCGTTAATTAAATTTATTTGGTGAGATCGCTAGGATGACTAAGTAGACATTCGTCTAGACCAGTATACAAGCGTCAGTAATAGGTAACAGTACGGATCGTAAATATCAAGATTCATTATAAGAAGGATTTTAATCCTGAACTGGTTGATAAAAATCAATGCAGCTTCGAAACAGTGTGCCTGCTTCATTCTAAAACCAAACAAAAATTACGTAACTAAAGTAGGTAATCAAGCAATTTATTATAATTATTTATAGCTGCCAACGAAACAGATACCAGTATGTTGGTGCCGGAACAAAACAATCAGTAAAGGGGCATGTATCAAAGATGGTGTTACACTTACTCCAAGAAAAGCTAAATAATGGCCATTCGATATACATGGACAATTATTATAATAGTCCTAATTTAGCTAAAAGTTTGTTGGAAAAAAATACATGCTGCACAGGGACGTTACGAGTAGGTCGGAAAGGAAACCCCAAAGATACTGTTTCTAAAAAATTAGATGTTGGAGAAACAACTGCCCAGTATTGCGAAGAAGTAATAGTAGGGAAATGGCGAGACAAAAAAGATATATGTTACATTTCAACAGAGCATCCAAACAAGATGGTAGATGTAATATCAAATAGAGGAGAAATAAAGAAGAAACCCCTTCCAATTATAAAGTACAACAAATACATGTCAGGAATTGATCGCCAAGATCAGATAAATGCATAATATCCTTGTTCAAGGAAAACAATAAGGTGGTATAAAAAATTGGCGATTCATGTTTTCCAATTGATGTTGATCAACGCATATTATTTATCTATATTGCAAATATTGTCAGAAAATGAAACTGTATGAATTTCCTTTAGAAGTAATAAAGGAGTTGGTGGGAAAATATGAAACAGAAGCTAACAAACCAGAAGAAATATAGAACACATAGTTTCAAAATAATAGGAAAAGCAAAAAAGGGCGAAACAAAGAGAAAACGGTGCTGGGAATGCGCTAAAAAGAATATAAGAAAAGCAACTGTATTTAAGTGTGTGTTTTGTCCTGAGAAACCTGGAATTTGGGCAGGCGCAAGCTTTTCGAATTATGACAAAAAGCGCAAATAGTAGAATTGTAATTTTATTCGTTTTTCAATTTATATTTTGGCAATAAATACTATTGAATTTAATATTTCTGCATTTTACATCATTAATTTAACGACGCGAACACGTGACATTAAATTTAAAAATTACAAAAAAGTAAAAACGGTCCTAATCAGTAAATCTGATATAGCAATGCAATTACTGCATGATTTATCTTACAAAAACTCATTTTTATCCGTCAGCCCCATGGATTAGTTAAAAAATCTTGAGTTACCATGCAACGTTAATATGGATCAAAATTTTACTAAAAGTCGTTTTTTCATGCCTGTTAAAATTTAATCTGTTTCAAATGTGTTCATACATATGCTGACTGTAATCGGGTAAGGTCACTCTAAAAATACTTACTCCTAGCCTTATAATTATAAGCTTTCAATTACCGATTCTCTACTTTGCGATTGCTCATGTAAAAAAGTAATAATACATACACTATACGCACATTACAACAAACGCTCTACAAAACCTGGTTCTTGTTGATTTAAATACACACTTAGTATTCAATTGAATTGTTTGGTTTTGCAAATTTGATTCTACCAAGCTTGCTACTTTAGTTTAGATGTCACTATTCTAGCTTAAAATGTATCTAATTTTTTCCTTAGTTTTATTCAAAAACTACCCATTTAAGGAAAAAAGCAACCGATAAATAATGTTTGTTTTTTATATCTCTATCTAACTGCATAAGTTGATCCTATGCTTATTCATATTTCTATTAGTCCTATTTACTTATTGAATTCTTTTATTTATAAGATAGGGTTGTCTGCATCATAAATTCTACGCGACCTATGACGCAATCGTGACATAATATCAATTTAATTTCGTACAGCATTAACACAATGTAACAAATAAAGGATTCTCTTATTATTCGATGTAGCGGCAGTCTTCATATATTATAAATTATGTTTATGCGCAGTTATATAATTTTTTGCAAATTAAATTAAAGTTTTCTATAGATTTATCTTTGTTTAGGCGATATATAAACGTGTTAAATAACTATAAAGACTTACAACAACAGAGACCGAAATATTTCCAAAAAAATAACCATGGACCTTTTGGGATTTCCGTCAATTGCTAAAGCTTAATGTAAAGAAGGTAAAAAAAGGGCGACCTTCGGGTACTTCTTTAAACTGTATTATATGAAGAAAAGAAGCAAAGACGCTCTGCTAGCAAAAGAACAACAGCAAATGTTAGATTAAATAGAATTAAACCCCGCCCGATAATTCAAGAAACAAAATAACGGTGCAAAAAACCATGTTCCACGGGTCAAATTAATATCTTTTCTGAAAAATGTAATATTAATTTATGTCTAAATAACAACAATTGTTTTAAAGATCCCTATGTAGAAAATAATGAACTATTCAATCATTAAAAAACTGGCGAGTGTTACGAATTTGCAAAATGCATGAATAGGTTAAATAGTGCACAACGTATGTCATGAGTAAGCAATAATTCTAAAATCAATTGTTATACTTTTATAGTTATTTTTGGGTAGTCGTATTAATTGTTTGATATATTTTATCAGAATTACAAATAAGCTAAACTGTGATAGCGAGGTATACAAGATGTTTCAAATAATATGAGATTCCTTTTAGGGGGTGAAAGGAGATCATATAAACACCATAAATGTGTAAAATTAAAAGCAATACGAATACTGAAAAGTCCTTTTTTTACTAATGACCACGAATATAAAATAACGATACCTACTAGCATGCTTTCAAATATGACAAATAACCTCCAATAAGTGCTTATTACTAAATAAATATTTCCGTAGTAGAGCTAACATTATATGTGTCTCTTAACTTTTGAAACAGATGCCTAAAAACAAGCCTGTAAGATGATATAACTTTTTTAAGTATCATTAACCGATATCTTGGTAAACGGAATTATGAAGATTAATGTAAGTAAATGGTTTCGTAGTGTTGACTAGACAAAGTTTTAATGCTAATTTGTTAGGTAAAATATGCGTACCCATCATATATCGTGCTAAATTGTGTCTAAAACAATGGTGATATTTGAATATTTTTATGAAGATGTTTTAACCCTAAGTTTTGCAAAATTCATGTTGTTCCTTATACAAATGTTAAAATGAACAAACAGTTAAATTTTCGTCTGAATGTATTTTATGATAAAATCAAACATTTTCCTCAACAAATAATTAGCCTGTAACACGTTTCACTTACCTAAAATATTCTCAAACAGGGTTTCTACAATAATAATTTAAATTAGGACAGTATAAAACTAACTTTTATTAGGCCATTGTTTTAAAAAAGTGCTTAAAATGCTTTAGTTAAAGTATATGACGACGTCACAATTTCAGAAATGAAAATCGATTTTAGGTGTAAAATAACAGTGTTATTTAAAAAATTTCAATAAACATTTGCTTAAAATACCTTTACATTTAAACTCACTTTCTTAGTACGATGTATGACTAAAACTTATTTTTATTCATCAGTTATTAATAAATAAATTACTCAAGATTGTTAAAAAACATTTATTTATTATTTCTAAATTACCTCAATTGTGTGAAATGGGGATGCCCTTTTCAGTGATTTATTACAATAAACAAATCTAATTATGCCTACTACAGCTGTAAAAGCGTAGCACACGTTACTGTAGCTTGATACTTTAGGTAGATCAATTATAATTTTATCAATGATTAGAGGTCTTAACACAGTCTTAATACAATCATAGGCGACTAGTTGTACATAATTAGGAAAAAGAGACTTTTTGGTATCCGTATTGCTTATAATTTTACGCATATTGTAGTGTCTGTATGATCTCTTTTCAGCTCCTAAAATGAATGTCATATTATCTGAAACACCCTGTATAATAAAACAACTTTAACAAATACTAGTTTACAAACACTGACCACATATAAAGTATAGTTGTAAACTATTTAAAACAGATATTATGGCTTTATTACACTATCATGTTTTTTTACAATCTTTTAAATAAATTTAATTAATTAATATAACTTTTATAGGAAGTTTTAATATATTTATAAAAGAAATACTAAGGGTGGAATATACCGAAGTGCGTCAATAATATAACTATCAGGTTGTTCTAAATCTTTTAGTAATGTATTTATCTTTTTAATAATTTGAGGATCTCTAGTATCACCCCTCTCTTTAAGTTTCTGAAGAATTGAATACAATTGCCAAGCAGAGGTCCCTCGTGACATCTCATGCAGCTCCTTCAAAATGTCTAAAGAATATCCCTGAAATAAGAAATGTAACTACTGATTTAAATTATTTCATATATTTACCCCATATTTGTTTAACTGTTGTTTTTTGGACTCTTTATTCAATGAATCATATAAGGTCAACAAAACAACATATGCCTTAGTTGGTGGTGGCCTTTTGTTTCCGATAATAACTTGCCTAGCTAAAGAGTCATCATAATTTTCTGAGAATTTTTTTACTTTTTCATCGTCGTCAACAAAGTCATAATCTTCTATTTTATTAATTTGTTTTAGTATATCAATAGGGCCGGATCCTAATAAATATAAATCATCGGGTATATCTATCGCGCGATCCAAGGTTCTCCTTTCAAACTCTACAGGATATTTATACCTATCAAAATAATCAAGTCCTCCTGCATTGTTTAATCTTTGTATATATTCATCATATGATGAGGTTTTGGAAAAATATGCTGCAGCACCAAGAGGACGCTGAGGTGAATAAATTGCTGGTCTGTGGTAGGGTGTTGGCCTCATTGTTGTAGTTGTTGTTAATCCTTCAGCAGGTTTTACGTCATATTTCATTAAGTCTGTTAAATGCGCTATGATTTGCATACTGGCTGGTAGGAATGAGTCTAATAAAATAGGCGTTTCGACTTCGGGCTGACCATGAGGAGAAACTTGACATTTGCATTTCTGAAAATGGAACAAATTTAAAATTTCATAACACTCTAAACACAAGAGGATGCAAAAAAATTTAAAAATGGCGGTTGAATCATTTTAAATGTTAAAGTTCTATTTTAGTTTAAACGATTTTAAAAGGCCGATGATTATTACGAATGGCATTTTAATTTCAATTTTTATTCTCTAAAATATATTTAAAATAAATAATCGGACCTACGAATAGAGAATACTAAGGAAGCATCCCTCCTATCCAAACTCTTGTAAATCTATGTAGCTAGCGTAGAAGCACCATCATCGCTTGACGCCATCTTTGTTAGTTCATCGGTAAAATGTTAAGTTGTGAAAGTTTCTATTATTGTGTTTGATTTAATAAAGATATTTCTTTGTAAATTAATAAAAATCATGGTTGTATGTGCTGCTTACGGTTGCACTATTAGAAGTACTAAAAAAACGCCTGGTTTACCGTTCCACAGGTAAGTTTTAGTCAGCTGATTTGCTTCTGCCGCATTTAACATTAAATTCTTTTTTTATCTTTAATATTTACAAGTATTTTAGAAATATTTACTTATTTTGTATATATAATAAGCTACAATTTATATACAGAAAAATATCCATAATAAACGTCAAAGGTCATTACCGCTTTAGTTTTATTTACATACACATAGGCGTGCGTATAAATTTTGAAGTAACGTTTACATTTCTTAAGTAAAAAACGCTGTACAAATTATTTACGTTATTATGAACATGTATCTCAATAAATATCATTATGTAGTTCAAATTACTTGAAACGAAATCGATCTTATATTAATTAAATTTCCTTACGATTGTTAAAAATTAACAAATCGAGCAGTAAGTTTGGAGATTATTAAAATTATTACATTCATATTAGTTCTAAAATTGAATATAATCAAACAAAATAATATTTAATATTATAATAACGTTTATTTTAAGATATCCTATGACTTTGAGCTGTATTTAAGATTTCAATAACAAAATGTATCTTTTACACATGCGTGTAGGTACCAAGACCACATTGTGCTAATATCATAAAACTATATTTGCATGTAAAAGTCTCTTTCATGCAGATATATGTAACTATAATTGCTAACAGTCCAGTGTATAAAATATAGGTGTATAAAGTTGCGTTTTACGCTAATACATCGATGGCCGAGAAATCTTGAAAATATTCATTGTGATTATCACAAAACATAAATAGCAGTGTTTATGTACCAATGCGTGATTTTTTTTACCTTAAATCATTTTTCCTATGTACCATTATGGAATAGTCAACATAAATTTGTCGTTTTAAATACATGCGCAAAACATGCTATCGTCGCCATATTGGTTAATTCATTTGAACACAATTTTATGTATTTAGAGCTGTTCCTTAGTATTCTTTATTCGTGGAATCAAACTAATAAAAATAAATCAATTTTACAGTTTCGTTTACTTTGGTCGACATAACTCTGCGATCGGCAAGCTGCGGCTCGTTTAATGGCATAATTAAGTGTATTTCCTAGTGCAAGTTAACAGATTTGCGACTCCATAAATATTATTTTGGTACGTATAATTAAAAAAATGGTTTCTTATGAAAAAAAACATGCCGACCCTGACATAGGTTATTCCCAAATGTAAAAGACGTAGGGAATAAATGACATTATACTTTGATTTTACCCCCTGCTTCAAATTTGTATTTACAGTGATCGGCAGAAAGTGTGGGCGAAATGGAACAAAATGTCTCTAAATAAACTAAATTCCATGTCCTTACACAAAAATGAAGAATCTAAAATCAGTGAGAAATTCATAGTATGCGAGGGAGGGAGAACATTCCAAGTTCCTTCAAGAGGAAAGTACCCTTATATTTCCCGTAGATAAAAATACTAATAAAGAAATGCGTTTGTTCGCTTCTTTTGGACTTGCCCCTGTCTAAAGAATCGATAGAAGTTAGCCAGTGTGTTTTTGGTAGCTCTAAGACTTCAAACTTGTTATTTACGTAAATTAGTTTGAATACGACAAAACATCGCGTTTACAGAAATGCTATAAAAATCTTTTTTAATGCACACTTATTTTATTTTCTAAATGAATAAAAAAAATTAAATTTAAATTAGATGCGGCTTTTAATAAATATCCTATTTGGTTATGAATTATTTAATCTACGGCGGTAATTCAATTTCAGTTATATAGTAAAATAAGGTGGACACCAGAAAAAAAAATTTTTTTTATAGTATTTTTTAAACACCGTACTTTTATTGTCTTGAAATTAATTTATGTAAATAATGTGTTATATGGATAAGTGCAAACAAAGCGAAAATCCTTTTTTGTCCAAAATAGCTGAAACTTTATCTGGAATAGCTTTTAAGCACAAACAAATTTTCTTAATAACATTTTTGTCTGCGGTTAAAAATAAGGGTATTTTATTCCTGAAAGAATTTAAAATTTTCACCCCTTCCTCGTATACCACAAATTTCGTACTGATTTAGTTGGTGCTCATTTTTGTTTAAGAACCTGTAGAACTTTTCGATACTCAAATAAAATTTGTAAATTTAAATATAAAACGTTTTTCCACTTTCTGTTGGGAACTGTATATAGATTTATTTATTTTTATCAAGTTGTCAATATACATGATTTTTGGGAAATAAGAAACATTACGTTAACAGCAGACAAAAAACTATAATAATTATTTTATCTATAGTTTTCTAAATATTTGCAATTAAAATTTTAAGTTCAACACTGCTTGTTATTCTGGAGTGCTGTAGTCGTTCATAAAACTATTAGACTAATGTAATATTTGTAATATTCATTACAACTGTTTAATGGCCCACTCTGTTACTATTCGTTATTCAAAACAAATGTATATTTGTAATTAAACTTTTACGTCAAATTAAATTATTAGCAA
The DNA here is from genome assembly GCA_024586415.1 of Phrixothrix hirtus. NCBI lineage: Eukaryota > Metazoa > Arthropoda > Insecta > Coleoptera > Phengodidae > Phrixothrix > Phrixothrix hirtus. Next base: position 486 of record JAHWXV010236546.1, on the reverse strand, counting down.
TTAAATAAATTTTTAATATATTCATATATATGTATATATTAAGCTATAACCTAAAATTAATATTTTAAAATTTATATGATACTTTTAGCTTTCGGTCTGAAGATACCCCCAAAACCGGTCCCTACAAATAAAGAAGTGTAACAAAAACTTTGAGTTTATACCATTTTCAAAAATTTTCTAATCTACATTATCTATTAATTCTATAACATGAAAATTAATTTACGATTTGCTCATTAACAATTTTATAGCTTTTGAGGTGCTCCAGTATTCAAGTCGCTATAAATCCTTATTTTTAGAATGAATTCATCTTCAGGATAAAATACAAACTGAAATACTATCAATTGCAAAAATACGCGAACAAGTCGTGAATCTCAATTAGAAAGTTTCTTATTAATGTAGACTGGCACTTTTTGAATGATTAGCAATATTTTGAAGTTCTCAAAATGAATTGTATAGTATCCATATAAAAATAACCCCCCCCCTCCC
>JAHWXV010236519.1:0-10085 GCA_024586415.1 Phrixothrix hirtus | reverse complement strand
TTTCCGGCTTGAAAAATAGGAGAATGGATTTTATGTACAAAAAATAGGTAAGATTTTATTTGTGCCCACCCTCTTTCAGAACTCACGAGCCGCCACTGACCATAAATAATTAAAATATGAATCTATGGACATTTTAACCCGCACAAACTGATAGGTTATAGCCTATATACGTTATTTATATATGATTATAGATTATATTATGTTACATTTATACCGTTCTTGGGCTATATTTATATAAAATGTAGTTTTATATTATAACTTTAAGTAGCAAACATCTGTTGTCAACAATTGTATTGTAGATGTAGATGTAGATGATGAGTTTAAAGTTAATTTCATATTACTTTATAGCAAAATCATATTTTTATTTCTCAAAAATATAAAACTTTACCATCGGATACAGTAAATTTTAGTAGAAACTACCCTTTTTAAATTTAGGATAAGACTCGAGTATATCACAATTTTTGAGTCAGTTCTGGTACAGTATCATAAGTCTGAGGAAGGAAATATTGTTTAAATATAATGACTTTTTAAAATCCAGGAACCATTATAGATTTGTTTAAGGAAAATTCCTGCGTGGTTGTGCTGTATTAAACTAAATACAACTTTCTCCAACTTTTTCTCGGGTAAACTTTCAGCTAAAGCCATTTTATGCAACAAAACAATAGAAAAATAGAATATGGTGGGTTGGCGAGACATCAATATACTTACATCGATAAACGAATTGACAATTTTTTATTTTTTTTAAATAACCGTTAAAAAGATTAATTACTTTTTCTGTAAAGAGATGCAGTAGATTAAATAAGCTTTACTGCTACATACTGGTATGAAAATTTTCAACAATATTAAACGTATGTTCTTCACGTAAACTATAGTGGTAGGGTCCATCACTAACGGCGGATCAAGGTAGTGTCAGGGACCATCGTCCTCCTTCTCTCCATACTAGATACTAGATTCGTTTAAAATACTAATTTATGGCCAAGAAATGTAAAATGTATAAACATACACAAATCACGCCCTTCTAAAAATTTTTAAATTCATCTATGCTCGTCATTTACAAGGGTAACTTATTTACATTCAAGTTACACAGCATGTTAATTTTGGTATTTACGCTGAATAAAGACGAAAGAGACGTTATTGCGAAACTTCTTCGTTCAAACAGAGCTTTGCCATTATTTTATTGATTAGTCCCACTTCTTTATGTGTTATTTGTAGTCAGTTGGTCAGTTTAGAGAAAACGGTATAAAGAAACGAAGTTGTTTGGTTGGTAAGTTTAGTTTTAGCGCAATTCTTTAGATCTGATCAATCTCTTTATATTACAAAACTGGGCGATACATTGGTATTTTCTCAAACTTTGACGCGGTTTAATCTCGTAAACATTCTCGTTATATTAACGATGAAATAGTTTAGAGAAGTTAGATGCTATTTCGAAAATAACGACGTACTAAAGGTGCTGTAACTCCATTATGATAGAATACTGTGACTCCATCCATCAGCTATCAAACCGCTTTATATGAATCTGAAATTTCCTATCCTATTAATGTGAAAAATCATGTGTATTGTTAAATGAATTATAGTGATGTATCGCCAATTTAAAAAAATTAATTAATTTATTAGTGATTAGAGGTTACTGTTTAATTAATGTTAATTTGTCAAGTACAGCTTGGCCATTCTAGAAAAAGCAATGAGGTATACGGAGCTGGACAGATACAAAGTTGAATGCGATGAGGATATAAAACAGGAGTAATTACGAAGTACTCCTCATTTGTTATTAAAACATGAATGGTAATTTTGTGGTGTTAAATATTTTATTTTTCATTTCGCCATTATTTACTTATAATGCCTTGGTTACGAGATGCATAAAGCTATCTATAACAGCCGGGGTATTATTAGCGGTAACTCCCGCTAATAATGCCCCGGCCGTTATATATATTTATATATATATAAATAAATAATAACAAAGTGAAAAACAAAATCTTATATGCACCACTGGTTCAAAGGCCCTCGGTATAAATTCGTCGCTCTCCGGGCGTTATCATCTACATAACTCCCTTGGTACATAAATAACTATTAAATTATTGAAATAACCATTTTATTTTGAAAGCACAACATATTTATTATTAATAAGTAATATCTAATACTTGTAAATCTTTTTTTATAAATTGTGTTTTAAATTTTTATTGGTGATTTCTGTAACTGCATATATCAATTCTGCATTAACAACTAATATAAAATGTGTCCGAGATTCGAGGATCACCATTGGCATCTCGGAAACCGTAAGGGATACAAAGTCGGTCAAATAGGAGAAAAGTTGTGCAGTTAGGATCCTAGTTTAATGATATTTTTGTTTACCCAAATAGATGCATAGTCTACTAGATAAAGGCAAAAACCGAAAAGTGCTCATTTCTTCTAATCAACATATTTCTCCAAGAAATAAAAATAGAGAAAAACGCCAAAGGAAAAAGTTGTAGACACGATAGGGCTCTTTAGAAATATATTTATTTTGCGACTGTCATTTGTTTTGTTTCAGAGATATAACACAAACTTGCATTTTTTTTAAATGGAATGTATAGTTAATTTTTACATTAAAAGATAGCTTATTTTTTCTAGTTTTCAGCGATATAAGAGTTGCCCTACTTATTTTTAAAATTAAGCAAAATATATTTCATAATTTTGCTTATCTAGTAGACAGTAAAAAACAAACCACTGTGACAAATGACGCTTTAAACAATATTTTGTCGATTTGGCAGTGATATACTGAAGTCTATAGCACATGAAAACAAAGGGTAACCCGATAGAAGACCAGTTAGTTAGTAATTCACTAACGCAGTACTCTAACAGCTATTAATAGTTAATTATTTATTTTTACAGCAGATTTTTCACTTAAAAGGTCCCTTCATTGTCTATTCAACAATGTTATTGTTTTCGAATCTGATGCAAAAATTAACATTCAAAAAATAAAATCGTTTAACTAAAGGAATTCGTCACAAAATATTAAAAACCCAACAGGAAATACCGTTTAGTTCTCGATAATGAGAAAGTAAGCAGAAACCAAAGTAAGCAAAAACCATATCAGTGTTCTTTTGGACGGTATCAACAAAAAAATAGAAATAAAAAGTTAATTTTGTTTAAAACGCCTTAACAAATTGTTGTGTGATTATAACTGCATGACACTAGTTATTAGTGTTATTACTTGTCGTTTAAATTTCGTTAACTGCAATTAGGAAATATGGTTTACTTAACAGAAAGGTACAAAATAACAGTTCTATAGATAATTGGTTACGGAGATAACATACGGATACAGACTGAAGTTGCTTGCCTACTATGAAACACTTGCGGATTTTCCTCCTATATCCCTAGGGACAATAAGTAAAATTGAAAAGCAGTTTCGCGAAGTTGGACATGTAAGGCACCTTCCAATACAATAGATAATGATACTAAATTGGATGTAATGCTTGAGTTTGAGGAAAACCCACGTACTTCGAGTCGGAAAACAACCGCAACACTGGATGGTATTAGCCATTCATCGATTCTTCAAATATTAAAAGAAAATAAAATGCATCCCTACAAAATGATACCAACTCGGGAACTCATGGAAGACAATTTTGATCTAAGAACCTATTTTTGTGAACAAATCATGGAAATGTTAGATTATAATGTGATCCAATTACAACATGTTTTGTTTTCTGATGAGTGCACTTTTACACTTCACGGACACGCTAATTGTCAAAATTGCCACGATAATCCTAATTGGATAAGAGAAGAACATACACAATACCCTGAAAATGTTAAAATTTGGACAGGGATTGTTGGAGATCATGCCATCGGTTCATTTTTCATTGATGACAACTTGAATGGAAATAATTATTTAGTAATGCTCCAAAATAGTGTCGTGTCAACATTGGTAAATTCATATCCTTATCCAGCAAACTCACAAGTTCCAGCGAATACCATATGGTTTCAGCAAGATGGAGCACCGCCAAATTACCTAATCAATGTCCGACAGTACCTCGACCTAATATTTCCAAATCGGTGGATAGGGAGGAGAAGAACTATAGAATGGCCAGCACGATCACTTGATCTTTCCTTATTAGACTTCTTCTTATGGGGATATGTGAAAAGTGTGGTATACAAAACTAAACCACTGGATTTGGCTGATTTAAGAAGAAGACTAACGCTTGCGATTAGGTGGGTAACACCACAGATGTTGAATAACGTTAGAAGACAGTTTTATGTAAGATTAGGATGTTGCCAAGACGTGTCCGAGGCGAGCATTTTGACCATCTATTACATTAAGTTTCATGTTTTTTACATTATCTAGAATTAAACGGTACTACCTATTAAGTTCCCAATGCGCTGTAGCGAATTTCGTCGATAAACGATTTTATTTTTTTAATGTTAATTATTGCATTACATCCGAAAGCAATAACATTTTTGAACAAAGAATGAAGAGACCTTTTAAACGATGTATCACAAGCTCCTACTTCCTATTTAAAAATTTAGGGATTGTAACCCTCACTCTAAGGGTATTAAATTTAGGTATGAAATTTTTACTCAATAGGATGTAATTTTAAAATCTAAAATTAACGTGTTTCGGGATTATTTATAAATATGCACAATGAACGAAATAAGGAATTTATTCCATTTGATAGTTCCACACTGTGTGTGTGCGTGCGCGCGTGTGTGTGTGGGTGTGTGTGTATGCGTGGGTGTGGGTGTGGGCGTGAGTGTGGGCGTCCGAGTGTGCGTTTGCGTGTGCGTGTGTGTGTGTGTGCGCGCTCGCGCGTGTGTGTGTCATTTTCGAGGCGTTAAATATTTTTAGTACATTTTTTTACGAGATAAATAATAAGCCTGTAAAATTTAAAGGAAAACCAAAAATGTACAATACAGGCAAGGGAGAAATTAATATTATAAAATGTTACATTCCTTTATTATAAATTTACCTTAGTCATGCAGATCTTTAAAAATAGTGAATTTATACAATAATGAATGATAGAAATTGCTATTACGCAATTTATGATTTCTAAAAGTAAAATACCGGACTGTAAAGAAGTTGATACCAAAAGGACTGTACATTAAGTGAGCTCCAGCTTGGAATGACTAATTTGTTATTACGCATCCAGAATTCAGTGTTCAATCTGGAGTGACCAAGCTGTAAATGCTTAATATATACAGGGCTCAAAATCAAGATTTGATTAGACAGATTTTCATGCAATATTACCTGTCATTATTGGTTATCAAGTGTTAGGTTTCATTTTAGATAAATTGAAACGTATGTAGAATAAAACAACATTTATGTAAAAAATCGATTGCTACTGTAAAATGAAGACGTGAAATATACAATTGTAGGTAAAAAGTAAGAGTCAACATTTGCATAATATTTACGATTACATAACAAAACAATCTATATTTATGATTATCATAGTTATCGCATTAATTGGATGATTAAAACAAGTAACAACGTGCCTTGACAATTATAATTCTTCAGGCACCATTTTAAGAAGAGCCATTTTCTTTTTGGCAACTTTTGAAATGAGTATATCAATGGGTCTCGTGTTATCGTATAAAGATGGAGCTTTGAAGATGATGAGTGCTGTGCCAGTAATACACGCTATTGTAAATATCCATAAAAACAAACGATCGAGTACCATTGCAACGTACTTCCAGTCTTCTTCTACCTACATAGAGCTACTTTTAGATAATTGTCTACCAGATTTATTTATTGTTATTACAATATTGTGACGAGGCGTTCATTTACATCATGTGAACAGCATTACAAATCAAAGTTTGTTAAAGAAACATGAACGAATGCATATCGTCTACATGTCGTAAAACAGAACGCTTTGCCACAACGATATTATCTTACATTTTCGTACGTGTCTTTGTTTTTAACGTGTTGAGCAATAAATCTAGAATCGGCGATTGTTTTTTCGATATCTTGTAGACCAAGTTTTTCAAAAATGGGGCTCGGTTCGCTTGCCCCATCTAAGGTGTTTGTTCTACAACTAGCAGGACTGTAAAGATCGTCGTCTCCTCCTGAGAGAGGCATCGCTGGGAAAGGAGGTTCTCCGAAGCACGGTCCTATACCTCCCGATGCAGCAACATCAAATCTTGACGGTGGAAGTATTCCAAGGTCAAAACTACCTCCGAATGAATTGTTATCGTAGGATTTAAATTTGTCTGATCCGGGAATATGTATAACGTCAGTTAACATACTGTCGCCTCCTTTGTTATCATCGTCATCCTTTTTGGGACGTTCGATAAATAGAAATTTGGGAAGAACTCCGATAAAAAAGCGACGTACCCACGGTGCTAGTTTATGAGTGACCGGTGATCTAAAGTTAACATTGAGTACCGCAATTGTCGTAACTACGGATAACGTACAAAGCAACATAGTAAATAATAAATATTTACCGAGCAGAGGCACAGTTATGGAAGTTGGTGGAATAATTTCCACCAATAAGAGGAAGAACACCGTGAGCGATAAAAGAATCGAAATACTTAAAGAAATCTTTTCGCCTGAATCTGAAGGTAAATAAAATACAAGTACCGAAAGGAATGATATACCGACACAAGGTATTATTAAATTTACAGTGTAAAATAGAGTTTTTCTACGTAAAGTAATGTTAAAAATGATGTCAGGGTAAGGTTCTTCGCAACAACTGTAAAATTTTTCGTTACGTACTGCGGGTACACGCATTATGTGCCATTCGACTGATATGTAATAATCTTGGAGATCTATTCCGACTTCTATTTTGTTCGAATTTTGTTTTTGAGCCAAATGTCGAAGGTCAACCTAAAAAAAAATAATAATACGTTATGTATTTTTCTGTAGGACTTGCCATATATCCGTCGTACGTCCACGATCCAAATTTCATTAAACAAGTTTGTTCATCGAAAGGAAAGTATTCAACATCAATTTCGCAAAAGGATTTGTAAATTGCTGGGGGTTTCCAAACAACTTTTCCGGTATGATGTAAAATTGCTTTTGTCATTATCGTAACTTCGTAATTTCCATCAGCACTAAAATACGAATTTTATTTGTTAATCTAAGTTAGGGTTTATTACTACTACTTGTTATACAAAACGATGTCTGGAAGCCATATATGTTCAGATGGTACATGTAACGTTTCTACCCCACCGTAGTCATCTGGATTCCACTTTAATTTGTAATCATTCCATTCCTTTGAAAAATTTGAAAAATAATACATTATATATAATTTTGACGAACTTACCTGTTCTACCCACACATTTGTTGTCATTACTTGATTTTTGAGATTCTGAAATATATAATGTTTAACTTATATACATAATATACCATTAAGTGGCGATAACAATAATATACTCTTTTGTAGTTTATATTTATTTTAATTAATAAGAAGAAATTTCATTTTAAAGTTTACACTAAACCTACATACTGTTTTTAATTCCGTTTCTTTCATAAATGCTTTCTATTGGGAATATTTAAATTTTTTCATATACTCTGAAATGTTGCAATAGAACAAATACGTAAATGTATCAAACTAACGATGTTGCTTGATAACACAATGAAGTCACATTGAGCCCTTTTTTGAAAGAGAGAAAATATGTACGTTTTAAGAACCACTGTATTACATATGTCTAGACACGTTATTATTACAATTGCATGATGTTACTAAAATGAATATCTCATAATATATTTGCAGCATCTGTAATAGAACTTTATTCATTTTTATATTTTCATGAACAAAAATTAAACACTTTTTTAAACATGTCTGCTTACACAAAACGTCACAGCTAGATTTCTAAAGGAAATAATAGCAAAAAGTAAAATAAATTCAAGATGCCTCGATTACAATTTCTCAGTGAATTCCAACATTTATTTTATTACAAAATTGTGAGATTTTTTCATGGAGAAAAGAAAAAATTACGGTTTACTAGCCTCTTGTACGACTGGTTTTTAATCACCTCTTACATTTTGATTTCTCTTAAAACGAAATGAAATTTAATGAAATCTAAGCCCAGGAAGTATTCCGTATTACCGAGAATTTTGAATGAATGAAATTGTACTGTAGAATGAGAAGCGGAAAGCTTTTAGTTTACCTTTAAAAGATGTGTTCACAATGTTCACCGCCGCTATCACACATGTTTGTGCCCTACAACGCAAAGATTGCCGTTTGGTAGATGGTTTAAGAATTTTCGCAGAGTAATATTTATGCAGCATTACGTAAACGTTCTGTGAACTGTTCTGGTATGTCTACAGGCACTGTATAAACTAATGTTTCATGTGACTCCATAAATAAGAATCACAAGGAACAAGAAACATACGAAAATAAATATTAATAAGCTGAAGTAGCAAAACCTAAATGCAACCAATTAAGTGACAACCATTTACATAAATTAGTTTGGTTAACTGTAACCTCGTAAAATTGTACAAAAAATTGCACAAAATATAATATAGCGACAAATGAATCTAAGCTGAAAATTAATATCACCGATTGTATTTTAATCTAGATAATTAATTTTACAGTGACTGATAACTTGAACTTGTAGGGATGGTTTGCTAATTCTTTGTGTTTTATTATTGCAAAGATCATCAAACAAATAATTATCTTTTTTTTAATGACGTTTTGTGTAAACGACGCGGATTTTTTTTTTTTTTTGATTTAGAACTATCCCCACGTTTATCTTAAAGGTTCGTCATATTATTTCAGAGTCATCCTATATTTAAAATGCATAAAAAATGCACTTAGTTAATAATCAAATTTGAAAGAAAGTAATATTGGCGATGTAATTTAAATCTAACATTACAAAAATAAAAAAATTATATATCCGGATCGAGTGAAGATCCATCTCTATAGCTTCTGGTAAGATAATACGTCTCAAAGTGAATTATTATATGTCAGCCTAATATTTTAATTAAGAACGAACACACGTCAACAAATTAATAGGTAATGGTGAAACATTTTTTTTTGATCTCGCTGTATTTATCTAGCTTAAGAATGCTTGTATATTTTATTAATACTGTATTCTAATGGGATGACAAGAATCTACAGCTTATTCCTTGAAATCCAAACAACGGTAAAGTATTGCATCTTTAGAAATGCTTACTAGTTAAGCTTACATTCTCTGGTTTGTCATTCCGTTGAGAAAGAGAAACAGATGGGGCTGAGACTTGAATGCGCGTCTTGTGCATCAGAACACTGGCTTTCAATTTCTGAGCCACGATTGCTCCTACTGAGAATAGGTTATCTCTTAAATTTCTTAACTTTCAAAATGCAGGATTGTGGAAAGCGTTATTTAAAAAGTTAAGATTTTATTCCTCAATTTTAAAATGGTTTGTTGTGAGCGAAATTATATTATAGTTATGATCAGAATGCCTAGTTATGTATTTTATTCTCTTTACTTTTATTAGGCCTTGGGGTTTATCTTATTGACACAATGCCATCTTGCATACGCAAGCAATATTGACCTGGCATCTCTGTTTGGGGTAGTTATTATGGCAAACATGATTTCAGCAGGACAAACGGTTTAGGGTGATTATTAAATTACAGAGAAATCAAATTGAACTCGAGATCTCATGTGAAATAGATTTTCTATCTTTGTACTATTTGCTTCCCTGAAATTATTTTAATTTTGAAAAATGTGGACATTTGTGAAAATTGTTTAAGTGTTAAGTAGATAAACTTCAGATTTGTTAAAAAGTAAGAGGCTAAAAGTTGTAGGGGTAAGTTGTTACAACGGTCAATGTGTTAAAGATAGAAGCAATTTTAATTGTCCTGCTAGCCAAAACTGCGAGCGTTGGCAGGAACCACCAAATTAGCACGCGTGTACATCTTTTTATATCGTAATTATTTAGTTACATTTCTAAGTTTTTCGTGTAAATAGCAATGTTATTTATTGTATTACCTTGTTTAAAATAGTTTAAACAAGATATGTGAATAGTGACTCTGTTAATATTTCGGAAACATAAAACGATAACTAACTCAGTGACAGTTGGAGTTCAAAATTACAACTAATATACGGTAGGTTGTTAACAACTTAATCCTCCTTTATAAATATATATATATATATATATATATATATATATATATATATATATATATATA
>JAHWXV010236505.1:0-13831 GCA_024586415.1 Phrixothrix hirtus | reverse complement strand
TATATATATATATATATATATATATATATATATATATATATATTTGTTGTTTTTAAAACTACTACCTAATTCTAAATTATTTATACGATTTTCAGATTCGCCAAATAATTTACTGGAAGCATTTTCTTGTTTTTATTCGACTAAAAGGTTTAACTTATTTAAATTTTCACTAATCTGCATTAAATTACTATTAAACCTTGAATTCGTTTTATCTAACACATTCGTTAATCTATTTAACGTTATTTCAATATTGCTTTCCTCAACACTTGGCGTTTCCGAATCGCCCTTTTTATCATTTTTTCGGCCTTTTGTCTCAAATTTATACTTTAAATTTCAAGCAATAGTGTGTTATTAAATATTATACCTACTTAAATATTTCAAACTAAATATTAAATCATGAAATTGTTCAATGAATTCTTTTTTAACTTGCAAAAATTTGTTGTATCAAAGTTACAATGTTATTTTTATAACCTGTGCAACCGACGATTCTTTCTTCTCACGTTTCATATGCCTGACACCTACTTGAACGCCGCGTCAGCTCATAGTTTCCTTTTCCAATAAATTCGCTGCGGTTCTTGGCGTATATGTAATAACTAAAGTTTAATTTACCAACGTATTCTTCGGATTTTCTTCCGCTATGTGCTTTCTTTCACAATCACGAGGAACCGTTGTTATTGGAAACAGCCCTAGCTGGAGAGCCAATGAAACTGTTTTCTTTATTTCGTGGGTTCTTAGGTATTTCGCTGATTATGAACAAGTCACAACTTTGAATTAAAGCTATTATTTGATTTCTTTATAAATGTAAATTTCACAAACTGTAAATTAAATCTAAAATTATAAATTTTTATTCTTGATCAAAAATCGTGAACATCGCGCCTATACCAGCGCGCAATTTCCACTGCCCCGTCCATCACTTTCCTTCTATGCTAATCCACTAATGCGGACTTTCCATATTCAAACTACAACAGCTTATAATTTATTATAATAAAATACTTATTACATAAATGGGACGGGTACACCCTTAACAGATACGCAATTTTTGGATGAACAGATCAGGTTTCGTATTTTGTAATACTCCATATCATCTTTTATTTGTAGATTGTGCTTCACCAGACATAAGTCGTGAAATCGTGCCCTTTATTCACGGATATCTAACTGACAAGTTTATCGCAGGACCTTTTTGAAAATTCACAATTTTATATGCTGTTAACACAGAAACTTCAAACTCAATGCTTGTTTTCTATGATATATTGATATTTATAAAAAATTGGTGCTACTTCAAAGTTTTGGTCCTTCATACCGATGATTGAATAATGAAATCCGATCTTATACACATATAACAAATTTTAAGCAATTCCTTGTTTATAAGAACCCGTGTTTAGAAAATTGAGCTATTTTGGGATTTGACTACAGTTACAAAGATATTATTTATCTCAGCAGTTTGAAATTAATAGTATAAATACGAGTATTAAAATTCAACTTCGCTTATATACGTATATATGGATAAATCAGAATATTAAGTGCTATAAAAGAACTTAATTACACTGTCCTTACCATAACTTCATGAAACTTGCTATAAAAAGTATAAGCAATTAAAAGGACTATATAAGACATCATTAGAGGAAAAGGACCTCTACATCCTGATTATTAACATACGCGTATGATGAAACACAAGAATTGACCATTAGTCATCATTCCGTTGTTACTATTAATTATAATTTTATCATTGAAGTTATTGGTTTATAAAATATTCCATTCATAGTTACTAATAAAAATATTGCTCTTTTTAATGTTATCAAATAGGTTAAAATTTTATAATACAAAGTTAATTAGCAAAAATAGTGCTGTTTATTTTTAATACTAATTTAACCATCCATTTCGAGAAATCCTAAAGTTCTGTGTCTTTCAATTTCCTTTGAAATATACAATTTTCAGTCGGTTCCGTTCTTCAGTTTTCTTATGTTGTTGTTGCTGTTTAAATTTAATTTAGGAGATCCACAGTTTTGACAAATTCGGTGCTGTCCTAATATTTTCAAACTGCTGTTAAATAATCTAATTGCAAGATATTTTGTTTACTTAAATTTATAGCGAAGTGGAGAGTTCGACATTAAAGCTTGGTGACAGTTTTTCCCCTGCATTAGTTTTGAGTAATTCTTAACTTAAAGATGATATTTCCCAATAACTTAGAATAAACAAACTCCCACTGTATAAATAATTTAAAAATTATAATGTATTGTAACTCTGATTTATTAAATTTTCTAGAAGTTTTAATAAGAAAGACTCCATTTATCTGGCCATTGTAGTTAGATGGATATTGTTAACAAAGCCGTTCATTATGGTCACTGAGAAATCCCATAGATTTGCTTGGTCATTGCTTTATTCAGGAAACATTAAGGGTTGATTGATTATGTGCTATTTGGTGTTTGACGGCTTTAATTTTTTTACATCATTCGCTCCTTATGCGATTTCTATTGTAATTGTAATTTTTGCGAGGAAACAATATTACAGACCGAAATAACATTAATCGTTTTGAATGGCTAAACGGGAAATAGACTTCTGAAAACAATTAAATATATAATTAAATTTCTGTTTAGAGTAAAAACTTAATATAAATTGGAACCATTTGTTCTACAAATATTGAAAAATAACAGCAACAAAAGAGGATGCGACCAACTAAACAACTAAATTACAACTTCATCAGATTTGTAGAGTCCTAAACGCGAAAACAATAATGCAATTAAATAACTCCATTTACTTTTTGCACATATAAATTTGTTCATTTTTCAGTTCGCTGCAAACCTTGTTTTAGAAAAGGCACGTCAATATATTAGAATTCTTGATTCCCATTCCGATTAGTCTTAGAAACCCCACGAGACAAGCGCCTTAAATGTAGTCTGTTACAAATAGTTACAACGAAAGGGAGTTTCCGAGGCTCTAATTGAAGTACGTTACTTGAAATGTAATGTCTTCCAAAGTAATTGTTTTAGATTGAACTTAAAAGTGTATTTCCAGTTAAATAAGCCAGAAATCAATAAAAGACATTCTGATGTATATTTTATTGTTTACCTGGGAAGGTTTATTTACTTTTCAAAACGGTAACTTCCCAACCTTTGCTACTAGATCAACTTTATTTCCGAATCAGAATCACATTTTACTTAGCATAGATTTCGAAAGAAAGACTTCTTCTTGAAGCATTCCAAAATGTAATACATACTAAAGTTTATATACGATAACATATGTACAACGCGTACTGGAAGCTTTAGGTGTGTAGCATTCCGTAATAAAACGTTTACTAAATAATTTAAAAATAATTTATAGTAAATAGGAGTTATATCGTTAAAATTCGTTTAATTATAATTACGATCTATGTACCGGGAATTTTAAAAACTTTAGTTCATTTTGTTCAACTTACTTCACACAAACAGCTAGTTTAATTAATAATTTGTAAACCATGTTAGTCTTAAATGCAAGCAATTCTGTGTTGTACCTTAATCTTGCGAGTCGACAGGAAGTTTGGTTTTATTTATTCTAATAATTTCTGTGTTTTCAAAGATAAACTACGGTTGTAGGTGAATTGCGTTTGGCCAAGTATAATATCCGACATACAAGGTTCTATCAATTAATTCGCAATTCAATAAGTTATTTTTCAATAGCATTTGACTGTTGATATTCATTAATATTTGCACTTGTAATAGCTGTTTTGACATCAAATGTTAATATCCATTGAATTTGTACCACTAATGGTTGTCTTCTTAATCTAACTTATATCAGTTAACAACCTACTATATGATATTACAAATAGATTAAGTTGATATTACTTACCTTTTGTTTCTATTGAAGTACAGATATTGGAATTAGTACAATTCGATTTAACGATTTATCTACCATTTGAACGTAGGAAACCTAAGCAGTTAGCCACAACTTCGAAACTCACACTTAAATTTATACAGGGTGCGCCCAAAATGATAGCCACTATTTGGGATGTCAATAAAAACCAATACACACAAAGCAAAGAAAAAGTTTTATATTTTTGAAAAGCACATATCATGCAATTTCTAAACGTTATGTTTAAAAACTACAGCACTTAAATGACGGCCATTCATGTCGATACATTCTCGAACGTTTTCACGAAAGCGCATCATTGCTCTACGGACAATGTCTTGCGGAATTGCGGAGATTTCTCGTCTTATGGCTGCCTTTAATTCTTCCAAATTGTGTCGCCGATGTCTAAAAACTTGCGGTTTGAGATGTCCACAAAGAAAGAAATCGCAGGGGGACAAATCAGGCGAACGCGGAGGAGAAAACGTCACCCCGCAAAGACACAACTTTCCCCGGGAACATTTCTTGGAGAAGATTGAGTAAGCGAAGTGTGTTGTGCGATGTAGCACCATCCTGCTGGAACCATAGAGCTTCTCGCTGATGATCGTTTAACTCGTTCCGTTTTGGATGTAGAAACTCGTCTAACATATTACAATAAGGGTCTCCGCCGAATGTTACAGTTACTCCACCTTCTTTAAAAAAGTAAGGACCCCACACGCCGAAATGAGATATTGCCTATCAGAGGGTAACTTTTGGGCTATGAAGTGGTCGCTGCTGAAGTTACCGTCGATTATTTTCCGACAAATAGCGAAAATTTTGCTTAGGCACTGCGCCCGATAGATGAAAATGCGTTTTGTCCCTAGATATAACAACAGCTGCTCGGGGAATATTCCGAAGAATATCCTGGAAACAATTTGTACGGGTTTCAAAATCTCTTTCACTCAATTCCTGTACCAACATCATTTTATACGGATGCACTCTAAGCGATTTATGTAAAATTCTTCAAACACTTCGATCTGACATTCCTACCGCAGCTACATGCCTACGCGCAGAATGTTAGGGAGACTGATGTACCGAGGCTCTAACTGTATTCACATTTTCCGGTGTTCTTGCTGCGATTGGTCGGTCAGTAGATTTTTACTTAAGCACAGAACCTGTTTCACGGAAGTTTAAAACCCACCGATGAATTGTTCTTCCGTCCGGAACGGCACCATGACGGCCAACATCAAATCGCATACCTAAAACGCGCTATTATGCTATTATACATTCACCATTTCTTATAAACTCTTCTACTGCAAACGCGCGCTGCACTCCGGTCAAAGCCATGGTCGTAACTGCAAATAGCACGAACTTAGCTACCTAAGGCAACCGCGCGCACTGCTTTACCCCTTACACGAAATGACTATTTGAAATTCTATCTATCATTTTCCTGCACCCTGTATATTTCTATGGCGCACTGTGCATTTTTGTGCATGATTTTACAATTTAATGAAATAAATTTAGCAGGTAAAGTAGATCCTTATTGTTTACATATCAACACTTTCTTCGTTCTGTTGCCATATGCACTTGTTAAACTTTTTCTCAAATGCATACTACTTACATACATGCATATGAAATGTGGTCTTATGGTAAAGATAAATGGGATATTTATAGGTAATTGCTCTTGCTTTTCGTACGTAGTGAAGGTGTAATGCACATTCTAAGCGAATTTTTTTGGCGAACTTGTTAGAAATATGTCCTTAACGCAGGATTTTGCCTCTTTCACGTGAGGTTGGATGCTGTTTGGCTAGATATTTTGCCAGTTGTGGTGTGGGTGATGCTATCGCTATGAACATTAGCCTCAGAGGTACACCTTTTTGTATTTTTTTGGCGACACACATAATTTTGAACACCTTGACAACTTTTCTTGGGAATAACTCTTATCTGGTCTTCGCTTTTTATATTATTTGCTATAACTTTGTTTTTGGTTTTCTTTTCTAGACACGTAGTAGGATCTGTCGTGATCGGTTAATATGCGATGTCATTCAATAGAATCGCGGTCTTTTAGTCGTAATCTTTCATATCTATTACAATAGTTGCGTTTGCCTTGTTTGCTGGGAGAACGATGGCGCTTCTATTTTCTATAATACATCGCAGCCCATTGTTTTCTTCTCGTGACAAATTCTTTGTCAGTGGGCATGCTAGTCTTAACACATGTAATACGTCCTGTTTACATCCGAGATTGAAGATGCGACTCCAAATATGATATCGTATATGGGGATTTGGGCCGGTGCTATCGCATAACTAAAACCTTTGGCCAGGATATTTAGCGCCATTTTGTCTGATTGAATGCTTAAAATGTTGTGCACTACTTTATTTGGATCCAATGGTTTGGCATATTTTATAGGTTTTTTCTCGGTAAGAAGTTTGTCAAATTCCTTTTACTGTTTCATTGTTGTTAAAGTAGCAGCCGCTTCACCCCGAAAGTTCGAAGGTTATTGAATGATTGACCACAATGTTGGATGCATTTGATTATTATTGTTAGGTGCAGGTCTCGTAATTGTATATTGACAGTAGCCAGTTTCTCGGGTCTCTTAGAATGATTGCCTTAGCAATGGCAAGCTGGCTTTTTTCCAAATGTTGTAATTTTGTTGCTACTTTTATGGAACGTCAGTTTTAGGATGTTTGGTAAGATACCTTTGCCTCGACATCTTTCGAAAAAAATGAGGGCGCGGGGCAATTTTGCTGTCTTAGATCGCAGTTTTTCAAATTTCCTTGTTTCTTGAAGAGTTTTCTCCTCGTGGATGTTCAATATGTTGCAATTCAAATTTCCGCGGCTCTTATGTGTTGTGATACGAACCGATCTAAGAGGGCAAAATAACCATGGGACCTTGTTCTTATAGGAACCCAATCTAACGATTAACACCCGCGGACCCGCATAACTGATACCGGTGAATCATAGGATGTGCTCTGTTTGCGCTGCTATACGATACGTGTAAACTGTTTATAAGGTGTCTTTGAGTCTGTCAGACTATAGCAGGAATAATAGGTCACCTTGCTTGGGTGAATATTATTTATTACTATTAAGGTTATTGGGGTGTTTTATTATTTACACCTATACGTCTACACATATACGTAAAGTTGGTTTACTTTAGCTTCATTAATTTTTAATAATATGTCATCTGCGCTAACTAAAGATGAGTTACAGACAGCTCTATTGGAAGTGGGCTACAGGTTCGAACAAGACATTGACTTAGAAGAAAGCTGTGATGAAGCTGATCATGCCGAGTGAAAAATAGCATCTGACACTGAACAAGATGTATCTTTTTCAGATAATAATAAATGCAATACTGCAGAATTACAGCAGCGTTAATCTGAAGATATATCTCTCAATCCTGAACCCGAATGTTGATATACGATATTTAAGAACAAGAAGAGAAAACATTATCACGCATTTTCTGATAAGGCCAGGTCGTACAAGGAACATGAAAACTCCTAAGCTGTATTCTGAACGCTTTATTGATGATAATATGATGTTAGGGATAGCGGAGAACGCAAATCGTAAAATTTATTCTGCTTGTGTTTCTAAAAAAATGTTCAAACGCGTATACTTACTCAGAAGTGGTAATCTGAAATTATAACTATATTTGAATTATTATTCTTAACAGGTCAAATTGACAAAATTTGCAAGATTTGTGGGCATCAGATGATCCTTAACATTTTTCGTACCAATGTAAGTCTTACGCGAGTTCATTATATTTTCAATAATATTCGATATGGTAATATAGAAACGCGCCAAAGCTCCTATAAGTAAGAATTTTAGAATCTTTGACGATAGCTGCCAAACAGATTTTATGCCATTCGAATATCTAACCCCTAATGAAGAATCGATCGTTTTCGAGGGAAATGCGACGTTCGGCCCTATATACCGCCAAAGCCTGCCAAATATGGTCAAAAATGATATGCTTTGGTAGATCACAATATGTTTTATATGCTAAACTTTATATACTGAATCTGAACCTTCTATTCCTAACCTGTGTAATAATAAATCTTACGTCCTGGTTGATTATTTCATAAAGCCAGCATCGAAAACTAGTCATAGTACTAAGTGATGGATCGGCATAAAAGCGGTTAAAAATGGGCAATTTGCGAACTGTAAAAGCAAATAAAGCGAGTAAACAACAAACATCTAAGAACACAAAAGCATGAAGAGAAAACTCGAGCATATTTAGCTTTAGAAATGGTGAAATATTATTATCTTGGTCGCTTAAATGAAAGGGCAATGCCTTGTGTGGTCCATACTTCACCGCCGTGCAAAATAGAAAGTGAATTAGAGGATCATAGGGAGCTTTATTATATTCTACAGTAAAATAAGAGGTGGTATTGACATTGTGGACAAACTTTCAAAGACCTACGATCGCTCGAGAAATTTTTGTAAATATTCATTAGCAATTTTTCTCTTTTCCAGGGAGAGGCGGTATAAATTGAACGGTACTACATAGGCCTAATAACTCTCAGGAAATAAAATTATAGCGCAGGCATATTGTATGTCAACTATCTCTGTCGCTGGTAGAAGGTCATTTAGAAGAGAGAAAACATAACTCACAAATTTCTAAACATTTGTCTAAAAAAATTGGAGCCCATTTAGCAAAATCTAACGAAAAATCAACACCAAAATGTCCAGTAGTCAAAGACCTTAAGAATAAAAATACATGTAGCTCATGTGGAAGTATTTCTTTGTAATAGTGACCCTAAGAATAGAGACACTCCTAGTATGGACCTCAGAATGTTAGCTGAATAGTTATACTGATTATATTTAGTAAATTAATTATAAGTTACGCCATGTTCCCATTTTTTTTATTACAAACTTAGAAATGTTATTTTTAAATTTATATTAAGACTAAAACATTTCCTGAAATTAAAAAGTAAAACGTCTAATTTTCAATTTTTTTTAATAAAACGTGTTTTCTATTACATTTCTTTTTATTTGTTTTTCTAATTTATTTAATAACATTGGCACAAAGGGTAAAGACAAATAATTAAACTAAATATCCACAAACATGACTTCATCTATGCGAATCTCATAGGACCGATCAGAGGTGCACGGCTTGTAAGAATTTAGCAACATACGAAAGCTAAATGACTTTCTCGCACAATATACTGCAGTCATTCACAAGGTTTACGACGCGGAACGTGACTGTTCGTGTAGTGTCTACGTCGAAAGATTCGCTTGTACCAGCTGGTTGGTTTGATTCCGGAGAGGGGTCGGTGTTAGCACAACGTAGGACAGCTTCGAACAAAGTAAAAACGATAGGAATGGGGGCCAGTCGTTTGCAGAATTGTAGAGGTAACACACACCCTGCACTTTCCCAATCTGTTTCATTGATCCAGCAGCCAGAAGTTCCACCTAGCTGCAAAAGGGTTAGGTAATGCTGTTCGTCGCAAATAATTTAAAAAACAGATAGTTAACAACAGTATTTATTCCACCAAACTGGCAAAATCAACAAATAAAAAAAGTATTGCAACTTAATATAAAGGTTAAGGTACGGATAATATAACAAGGTAAATTTATGTCCTCGAAGGGACGCATACATTAAGCAAAAGTTACTGAATTTGCCTTTTGAGGATTAAGGGTGACGCAAAATCTAGTAATTAATCGAGCGTACCTTGTATATCAAACGGTAACATATGAACTTAATAGTAACTACGTATTAGTTGGACGTAAGTGGATGAAAATCAAAGCATTACTAAGTCATGATACACTATCAGCGAAAGTGATAAAACAAATCGTTTCTAGAAACAATTTTACTGATGGTCCATTTGCAACGGTTACGTTCTGGTGCATAAACCAAGCATATGTATGTATATTTACTCAAATAACTGGATCTTACATTAATTAAAAATAAACAACAATTTTATGATAGTGGAAGATTGCAAAATAAAATTTAGAGCATATTTAAAATAAATAGCAAAAGTAATATAAATTAATATTGAATTAGACGGCGTTACTTAACAGTGAGTAGTACAATTTAAATAGATTGTAATTTATGTGATTAAATATTACATATATTATGTTACAAGTTAAAACATAGAGGAAGTAGGTAGGACTTCAATGTGGCGAAGGTAGCTTGATAAAAATTCAACGATGTTGCCAACCAAATACGTAGTAGCTTATTCATAGAAAGTAATTATTAAATTGAATAAGCGCAATCAGCGAGCGCTTCAGGTTGAGCGATATAATGCGAAGGAATAAAAAACATAATCGTACGAACTTATTTTGAGGCTAGGAGTAATCAGCAATCGCCGTCCATAAGGTTGCAACACCTTAATAGCAACGCTTGACGGATCGTAGTCCCAACAATTAGCAGTAATGCTAATTAGAAAACCGGCGAAATACATACCGGTGGTTAGATGTTACAGGAGCACAAAGAAAAATCAACGGTTTATGAACTGAGAGATTATTGAAACGAAAGAAACGAGTCGTGCCTCGAACATATGCATATGTGGCTGTAAGTTGATAACATATAGAGGTTGTCTATGAACCTTGCATATACAAATGTTTGTCAAATTTGACCAAGAACTTTGATTTAATTCTAAGGCATTGAATCTAAAATTTAAGATACAGAATATTCTAAAGCAGATTAATTGGCTTAATTAATAATGAAACGAATTTATAGCGAAGAATTTTCATAGCGACTGGAAATAAATTATGTACATACAACCGACGATAGATTAAAAATAAAACATGAATTTCAATTTATATGCCCAATGCGTATACGAGGTTCATCAAAATAATAATTAATATGTATTAGCAGACGAAAGGAGTATAAATCTCATTTTAACCGTGATAGGTTAACCATTTTGTACTTTAAAGTTGTAAAAGCCCAATTAATTTTATTATAAAACCAGGACATATTTTTAGGAATTGAAATTTTGTCAAGATATTCAATATTAGATAATAATTTATAAAGTTTTGAATTTTTTTCGAAAACTGTATTGGAACTTGTTAACTATTTCTGCTGTAACTTTTTGATAATATTATCAAACATCCTATTGAGTTATTATTATGTTCAAATTTATTTATATCGCTAACATCTGCAGACCTTTTTCCTTATTTTTTTACTTGCAGGCTTCTGAATGAATTAGGATTTGAAGTTCTTTGACTGTGGTTAGCTTTGGGAAAATTTAAAGTTAACTCTTTGTGAAGTAATAAACCCTCCGATTCGGTTTTTTTTGCTATTTGACACTTACATGTTACAATGCAATCTTAATTCTTCCGATAGAATATTTAACGTAAAATCAAAAACGATAAAAGCCAATACCATCCTATTCAAAAGTAGCGTCTGGTTATCATCACAGCCAACATCAAAGAACCAAATTATATGTATGAAGGCCGATGCTTTAATTTCAGGATGGAAGGAAGCGAACATACTTAGAATTTAGAAAAAAATTGCTTTATTGCTCTCCAAAATATTCGTCTTTAAAATCTGCACATTTTTTTCGTGCGATTAAATCAGCTGTTATAACATGTTTCCTACTCAGCAGTTGGCACACCCAAAATTCCATTCTTGAACGCTTCAACTGCGTAGTCTGGCGTTGAAAATCGTTTGAAAACATAAAAAGATTCTTAGGACTTAAATCGGGACTATAAGGAAGATAAGACATTCATTTCACTTCAATGGCCTAATAGTTCAAAGCTTGCAATATTGTGATGCAGAATGGTACGTCGCTTTTTATTTTTTTTTTCGCATCTCATACAAAATATGTGGTTAATATATGGTTGTATATCGCTTAGAATTTACAGTTTTACGGTCCTATAAAAGTATAGTAGCCACACGACCGATTTTTGATACAAAACAAGCGATCATTTGTGTGGAAACATTGCGAGCACAAACAACTTTAGTTGACTTTGCTTCACTTAGAATTACTCAGCCAATCGGCTGTTGCTTCGCTTTAGCTTCATAGGTATATTTCCAACTTTAGTCGCTTCTGATAATGTCATATTCCAAATTTAATGTACCTGAGATGAATCGTTTAGGTGTTCCTTAGCACCATTTAACATGGGCCTATTTTTGAGCCTCGGTCAAATTTTACACCCAAGTGCTCATGCAAAATTTGATTTATTTGTTTCGTGTCGATGCCTAATAATGACTGATTTTCTCTATAAGATATATGACGACCCAGATTTATGATTTCGCGTACGGTACCAACATTTTCTGTCATTTTTGATGTAGTTAGTCGACATTCACGAACTCCATCTCTAAGGCTGCTACAACCGAATTTAAACCCTTAATACCAGCGAAACAAAATTGATCTTAATGGTTCTTCATCATCAGTAGAAGTTTTTAGATCAGCGATGGACTCGTTTTCACATTATTCAATCAACAATAAAAGAAAATCGTTGTTCGTAATTTAAATCCAAGTTTTTTCCGCGTTTAAATTAAAATTATTTTGTAATGGAACGGCTCTATATAATACACCCTTTCTGTCTCAGTTGTTTGACAGTAGAGATTTTAGACTTTATGAATTTTGTATGCGAATTGTCACGACGACTGTAGTGCTACTGCATCCTGAAATTCAGATGGAACCCTTGTAAATGCACTTACAAAAACTATAGACGTATAATAATGTTTGATAACTTAAAACTGAAAAAACTTTTATTAGGTTAAGAGCATAATTGAAAATACTTTAAGTAAGTTTATAGGATAGATATTTACGTAGATAAAGCTTTCGTTCTACACTGTATCTTTAAGTTTCTACGAAGTTTTTGACTTAAAGCAAAAATCGTACATGCACGACTGGATTTAAAGCCGCCCCAGAGCGGTCAAAGTGTTGAGGGCTAATATTTAACCGTTTCTTCCGTAGATAATTCAGGCCAATGTCCGAAACAGATGTTGTTGAGGCTCTTATTTAGTAGAGGCTCCGGGGCTGCAACTCCTTTTGTGCTACCTTAAATTCCACCCACCATACATGCATAGTTTGTTTAAAAGTCTAAATATAAATAGTGCTCTGTCTGCCTGTGGGGCTTAATGGTGCACTTCTGATACACCCTATATGTATATATAAAATGTTGTTTTTGAAATACTACAGGGGGTGGACAAAAGTCAGTGTGCAACTTCATAAATGACGCATGAGCTAATTCTACTGCTCTCACTACCCTATAAACCGATTGGGTAAAAGCTGGTATGCGAGTAGGCCTCGTGCATGTTGTTCAGTGGCATTGTGTTGAGCTTCGGTCGTTGTTTTCGTGTGTGACGGAGAAAAATGTGGGAATCAAGTTTACACTCGCCCAGTGTATCTTTTTGTTGAAACAGTTTTATCGCTTTAATCGTGATTATGCGGCTATCGGAGACGTTTTTGCTGAAGTGTATGTCAGTGTACGTTTCCCACATCGTAGTTTCTTGCTGAAATTGGCCAAAAAGTTTGAAGAAACGGGAAGCACTGCGGATGCGCCACGTTACGGGCGTCCGCGAACTGCACGTACACAACAAAATATAGTGATGATTTTTCAAACATACGTTGAGAATTCGCCCCAATCTACCAAACGAACGTCTCTGGAGCTTGATATACCATCCCGTTCACTTCGTTGTATCATGAAAGACATCGGTATAAAGGTTTGTTGGCCACAGTTACTGCAGGAGCTACGCGCGCACGACTATGTACAGCGCGTGCATGGAAAGGAAGCCGATCCTTTGTTTGCGAAAAAATGTTGTGGAGTGATTAGGCACAATTTAATGTCAATGGCAGAGTAAGTAGGGACAACTACGTTTGTTGGGGCGATGCTAATCCTCATTTGATACTTGAAAAGAAGGTAAATTCTCCCGATGTCATGGTATGGGCTGGAGCAATTATCGAGGTGTTATCGGACGGCATTTTTTTGATGAAACTGTCTATGCGGAATCCTATGTGCAGGTACTAGCCGAATTGAGAGCGACATTGGACGAAGATGAACGATTTGAGGGTCGAGATATCATTTTACAGCAGGATGGTGCTCCAGCGCATTTCAGTTTGGAAGTTCGCAATTATCTCAACG
>JAHWXV010236503.1:0-10334 GCA_024586415.1 Phrixothrix hirtus | reverse complement strand
AATTCAAGTTAGCATCATACTTCGTTATCAATGTAGGTGCTTACAGGAATTACGTCTGCATACGATAACTTATTTGATAAGCAACTGCAGGTCAGTGTTTTTATGAATGTAACTAGCGTATGGACGTTTTGACCAAGCCAATATTTCATGCACTTTTGTTCGAAAAATTATTTATCGAATATATTTACTAAAAAAATCAGTTATTATACCAATAATAACAATTATTGTTACTAAGAGTTTTAAAAAAAAGTAATAGATTTATATGAAAACTGCTGTAATGCTGTAAAATATTGTAATATTGAATAGACTTTAAGATTTATAATTTAAACTATGCTTAAGGAAAATGCTTTATTAGAGTATTTCGGCATTCTTTCGAAGAAAGTTGAAAGAATATACATACACCTAGAATTAGTCGAGCGATTTTATGGTAATTTTTACGAACGATGTAATTTATTACTACTAATACATTAGTAAAATTTGAAAGAAAAAGGACAGTAATAAAAAAACTTCAATAATGAAATACCCAGCACAATTTGCTATACACTTATTTAGATGGAATGGCATCCTTTCAATCAAGCGATGAACATAGGCCTGTGTTATATTATTTCAATCTTCCTAAATGCGCAACCTAAGATAAGGCAAATCATCTGGAGAGTGTGGTGAATCATTTAGCTGCCTACCGATCACATCCCATATATGCTCAATGGGTGACAAATTAGGCAACCGAGAAAGCCATGGGACGACGACAATGTTAACCTCTTACAAAAAGCGCGTTGATGCCATTGGGGTATGTATGTAAACGCGCTTGTCTTGTTGAAAAATTGATTTTTCTATCCTCCAAAGATGTAGAAGTGTAACAAGCTCCAGCGCATTGAAAATGTAACCAGCTGCATTTAAGAGTGATCTATTTTCATAATATATTGTGCCCCATATCATCACTCCAAATTTCTGTCCACAAAAAATGTTGGATATTTGCATTCTCCACGCATCTGCCTGACCCTTCTACGATCGTCACAGGCCCAAAGGCAAAATCTAAACTCTTCACTGAACAGAATTTGATGCTATTTTCGCACCTAATTCGAACTTTCCTTTGTCCATTCTAATCTACAGGTACGGTGAAGTAGGTTCAGTTCAGACTGAGTGAACCTTTTGATGCATTTACACTTTACAACACGCAGCACGATTATGGCGCTAAGTCATTTTGTTTGAGATTTGCACATTATTAAAATGATTTGTATAGTACAAAATGGGCAGTAGAAAATTGTCTATCTTTGCCATTTTACTGACTTAGAAGTATTACTTTTAAAAAACCCACTGTATGAAAATCGTTGAATGTATGGTAAGCATGTCTTAAATTATTTGTATATTATTTGTATGTGTGTACATATATGACAAAAACACTTTAAGTAAAGATATTGTTGTTTTCGTGTAGATATTTATATACATACTTAGGTAAATGCCGAAACGTCATGTAACAATATATTCATAATTCCACATTTCTATCATGCGTAAAATTATGTTCAATACACATACATAGGTACCTATGCGATAAAGTAAATCAAATTATTTTGAAAATGGATTTCCCAAAATTTAAAAAGTATCCTGATATTTTAAAATATAACTTTTTTGATATATCTACATAAACAAGCCACTTGCTGCACCCTTAGTCGCAGAAAAAGTTTCAGCCGAATGAGTATTTCTACTACGGCTGCAACATAAATAAGTATTGTTTTGCATTACGCTACTTTTCAGGCTGCGTGCAAAAAATAAGAGTTGCAAAGAACCGGACTGCATCTGCTATTTTTTGGGTGGCACGGATGTTCACGCATCTTGAAGTCTAAGTTGCGCAGTTTTTTAATTACCATGGCAGCAAAAGTAGCTTGTGTGAATTTAGATTTAAATAGACTAGTTTATTGCTTAAAACATTGCTCTCTACAAAATCATGGCTAAAATTAGTATTTTACAAGATATTCAGTTGTGACCGCTTCAAATCTATTTCGCTCCACTGGTCACGCCAGTATATGGTGTTGGTAAAGTTAGTAGTAATTTTGCATCTGAGGAAATTAAGTCGTTAATGATGTCATCGAAACGATTAAAATGGCTCAGAATGCGATGTCACCGCCAAATTTGAAACTTAGTAATTGCTTTCACAATATCTTCCTTCATAAATTGCATTCGGAATTTGCAAGATTTCTTTACGTATAATTTTCCTTTGCAAAACTCAAATAAATCGCCTTTCTTCCATTACTCGTCTCGCTCCTTGAGAATTTCGGTCTTCACATTGTTTAATACTTCTACTTCGACAAGTAAACACTTTACATGAACTTTCCACACACTGTACTCTTCATCGTTAAACTAAATAATGTTTCTTTTTGTGCATATATTTTCAATTTTTTTTAGACGGTCAAAAAATATGAACGAGTTAATAATATCGAACTTTTTACGTACCTTAGTTAATTAAAAATGCATTGGACTCGGTCCATAGCTTATTAATGTTAAAGGTAAAAAGGCAGATAAATAAAACTACGGTGGTAGGGTTTAAATTGTATATTCAAAAGTTAACAGGGCCAAGTATATTTTACAACTGATTTATTTAAAATCTTAAATAGGTATTTATAAATTCATGTGTGATTTTGAAAATAGATTGTTTACTTTGTCAGTATAACTATCCTAACTTTATGACTTAGAAATTATATCTTTTATTGAGATTATTTAATGAATTTCCTTCTTGTTGAAAAGTTCCTGACAATATAAACATCAATAACCAATATTTATCCTATAATGTCAACATTATATTCGTGTTGCTTTCAATTTTACGCATATTGTAGTATCTGTACCATCTCGTTTCAAATCCTAAATGGAATGTCATATTATCTGAAACACTCTGTGTAATATTAATGTTTTTCTAAGTTTACATGTTTTTAAATATCTTTGCAACGTATTCAGAATGTAAAATACAAGAAACAAATATTAAAATATTGGTTCAAAATGGATAATTTTTATATTGCTTTGAACTATTATAGCGGTATTAGATACCAACCCCTGCTGGACCACTAATTGTAAACTTCTACTAAGGGTGCATTATGATGCATGAGTTCCTTTAGGTTTTAAAATAGAATTCCATTTATTTGTGAAGTTTCTGTAACGCCAACAACTTGCTTTAAGAGTGACCTAAGTAGTTATTACAAAGGTGAGTGTTTCTCACAGAGCTTACTAATTTGGCGAAAGAAGTGAGTTTATTAATTTGTTGGTCATAAAAGGAAGTAGCTTTAATGCAACATTTTGGCGAGGGTTTTATTAATAATTTAAATTACTGCAATTGCTCCTAATTAATTATTTAAGTTTCTGTTTATTTTATGTACTATTGATTGCATTATTTATTAATTGATAATTTATTAATTGCATTTATACAGATTGAACTGCAGTCAGTTAAATATATTTAAAATTACTTCCAGTGGACATTTTAAATTAATTATAAAATTAAGGTTTGAGATATCAAACTGTAGTAATAAACTTTCCACTTCCCATGAACCCTACTAGTAATATGGGGTAGTTCTGAAGCAGGTTATCTCGCTCGTTAATGTTCCTTGCCTCCCTTGTGTAACTCAGTTTTCCCCTGAGTGTAGCGCGAGACGCTAGTTACAATTTTATTATTGTAGTCTAGTGGCAATGTGTAGAGTGGATACCTTGGTCTATTGTAACACTCACCATTGCCAGGGCGTTGTTACCAGGGACACCGTCTGTGTTCCATCCAGGGTGTCCATTGTGCAAGGAACTTGTAACGAAGTAATAACTCGCGCGATCCTCCCTCGGTACTCTGCACCCGTTGAAGCTAGTTCCGGGTTTATAGTATCTGGAGCGGTACTTCGCGTGATTCTCCCTTAGTTTCATTGCACGACTCAGTGCTAAACTCCTGAAGTAGTGAAGCCGATACTTCATGTGCTAATGTCCTTTACTGCCATTACACCAGTTCACTATTGAGAGAAGGCTCACATGTATCTGCACTTTGGACAATGCTCATGTAATTTCGTAATAAAAGAAACTTTAGACTAATTATTAGGTGTATTAAGTTTCAGATTCTCTTTACGGTTTCACATTTAATCAAGACAAAGTTAAAGTTTTGAATGACATGGAGTACCTAGAGTATTGATTAATATTTTTTATTATTTTACCTCCTTTGTATTTGACGATTTATATTAAAGATTTCTTTGTAGCCCCGCCTACACAGAATTCCTGTCCTTATAGGAGGCGACTATCTTTAGCGATGTTTATTTCGTAAACACTTGCAAGATGCGCGGAGTGCACAAACTATCATGGCAAGCCCTATCAAGGAGGATGCCGTCCCACGCGTCGCCTCGATGGCCATATTTACCGCCGCAGTCACTTTCTCGTTGTCAAATGCTACATTTGAACTTGTTGATGCTTCTTCTGCTTGTTTTCTGTTTCCTTTGGAGGCGCCGGATCTTAGCGCTTCGCATACGTTGCACTATTTGGCACAGGCGCACTCACGCGTTTCGTTAGTTTCGGGAATCACCGACATCTCTTAAAGTTTGCTGTGTGGTTATTTTGGCAATTTGCGCACGTTTCCGGCGTGTTTATGTCTGCTGTGCACATCGCCGAGATGAGCCCATCACCGTACTTTACACAACGCGCCTCCTCTCTGTAGCAGTGCTGCGTGTGACCGAAGAGCTGATACCTATGACACTGGAGGGTACCGCGCTTCTTTCTGGGTGCCTCAGACTGAGATATCAAGATGGAGAATAACTTTGATGTTATAAATTTTCTTGCGCTGATCGTTCTTTTCCAGCTCGGTGTAACAGAGCGGCATCGGCGTGAGCTCCCTTCATCTTCGTATCCTTCTTACGGAGATGACTGGGAGCCCTTGCCTTAGGAGATCCTCTTTCATCTCCTTGTCAGGAATTGTATCGGTTAGTCATCTTAAGACTACCCTTAGCGACTTTTCACTTGCTAGTTGAAATGTATCGTACAAAATGTTTGATTCTGATAGGTACTTGGTGACACCTCAATATTCGGCATCCCTTTCAGGCTGTACGGTTATCACCTGAACGACGTTCTTCGTCCTGGGAATTTCGATACCTATTTCTTCTAGGTCGCACACCTTTTTTGGCCAGTTTTATTTCTTGCGTATGACGACGTAAGGTACCTTTCCGTGTGATTTCTTGGCGGGTGTGCTGTGGTTTGCCACCGTCTTCTTCATCTTGTTTGCTTCTTGTTCAATCTCCATGTCGCTGAGCGCCTTGTATCTGTTATCCGTCACCAACTTTGGCGCCGGGGCGCTTTTTTCAGTTTTGGAACCTTAGACTTGCGCTTGCGTGCCTTAACTTCGACAAAGTTGTCGAGCCCTGGGGAGTTAGCGTTGTCGTTGCCTTTCTCGTCGGTCGAGTAGTTCATCGACGCGAGGAGGTTGCGTACGTCACTTGCTGCAGCGGTGGCGCTTGCTACAGATACGGAAGCAGCCTGTACCGCGAGTTTCTTCCACAGCTCGCTGTTGAGCTGCTCGAGCTCTTGGATTAGTTGGATGACTGTGAATGCTTCTGCAGCTGAGGGCGTTACAGGCGCGTGAGCATTAACTGTTTGTTGTGCGCATTGGCGCACTACACTTGGCGTTTCTACCATAACCGTGTGCTTAGGAACCGCGCTGCTCGAAGCAGGAACTTGAGAACTTGGGGTGCTAGGATAGCGTAATCTAAGCCGCTTCATTTCTTCTGGATAATACCAGGACGTGGACATCGCGAAGATTCCGAGAATACGGAACACTTGCGCAATTACTAAACGGTTGTTTGTACTGTGCCCGGCCCACCGCTACAAGTAGAAGGGCCTAAGGTACAGTACAAAAGAACTGAAAGAATTAAATACGTCTGCACTCTACAACAGACAGGGCGGAGCGCCTCACATTTTTAATTAAATAATTATGGTTGTTGATTATATCAAATCTCAACATTGAGTGATTGGCGCACTCTGCTTCATTTTTGGACACATGTCAAACGGGTTGGATCGTCTGGTCTACATCATGTGATTAGCCCTCATAAACACGAATAAGTAGTTAAAACCTTGAGACTTTTATCAAGGGTAATAAAAAGGACAAATTAAGGTAGATTATTATTTACGTTATATTGTATTATGTACAACACGACACGCGCCCTCTTTGTCTTTGCTTGTCATGAGTCCGTTACACCTGTATATTTCAATTATTAGAAAGCTAATGAAAAATATTGATTTTAAACATAATGAGTTAATTGGTTACATATACATTTAAATTTAGTACCTACATATATTTCAAATTATGTTTATAAGTTAGATATGTATGTATGTATGTGTGTAAGTTTCAAGCTGTTAAAATAACTCAACTACTTTATTTACAGTAATAAATCAAATGTGAATTGTTACAAATCAAAGAAATAATTCGACACAGATGAATTCGTTAAAATGATTGATTATATGCAATAGCTTTAGGCAGCTGTTTTTAATGGAACACCAATTAATTGAATTAACTGGGATAAATATCTTTAAAACCAATTATTTTAGTAAACACTACAGCAAAATTTAAGTATTATATGAAATTCAATTAAAATTACAAATTAGAGTGAGAACACATAAGTTATGTGTTTTACATAACCAATATGTGAACATTTGGTTATTTCAAAATGTAATCCAATCCTGTTAACGTTTGAGATTGAAGTTATTCCTAATAACTTACGCACGTAGTAACGCTGTCAAATTTAAATTTGAAACATTTCATTTGCATGCAGGATTTTCAGCTGAACGACTGTGATTTCAAATCTTGCAAAATAGAGATGCTTTACGTTTTATTCTAACTGCGTTGAACCCTTATATCTGATGTATTACCTTTATCATTATTCAAAATATAGTAGTTCAATTTACATAAAATACCTTAAATAATGGATTTTCTCATTTATAGTGAGATAATTTCATTTTGATTAATCCTATTTAGACAGAGCTAATAGAACTGCTAAATGGCAACGAACCCAAGATTATTCAAGGTACCGACGTTAATACCAGTGCATTTCAAAATTAAGTTTAAGCCAATTCCGTTTAGGAATGTCTGTATGTATGTATATAAATATATCCGTCAATTTTTGAATCTATGTACAATGTATATGACATCTTTATAAATTTTTGACACTATTTTCTAGAAATCAATTATCAAACACTATTTGCTATCATTTCATATTGCAGGGTAGTTACTTTAGATTTGTGAGGAACCAAATATTAATCATAAATGTGTCCACTAAACAACATCAATTAAAACAGCTGTTGTGTCCTACTTATATAAGAAATTACTATCTTAACCGCAAGCTTATTGGTTAAATTAAAACTGCGTAAAACAGGCTTTAAAAAACAGACATTTATTAAACAGCTGTAGCTTATTTTGTCATTATACTTTTATGAGCTTTTTTAGAATTTTTCGGTTTATATTGTTTATTGTAGTTAATTAAATTTTATAATTTAAATTAATGTTTACTTTTACTTTCTCTGTGTTGATACGATGTTTTCATAAAACGTTAAACATTTTTCAATATAGGAATATGGCTAATCTCAATTTATTTTGGAATCACTGGAATATTTTGTCAGTTAAATGTTTAGGTATATCCGAACTATAAAAACTTCAGTTTCAAATGCGATTAGTGTCAAATACTTATATTTGAACTTTCAAAGTACATTATTACATGATTAAAGGATTGAAAAGCCATAGACCTTGATTTTTAAATTGCATACAAATTTACAGCAGTTAACCCAGATTAAATTGAAATGAACTGTACATACATATAGAAGTTACGTTTTAACTTTGTAGATTTATTAAAAATTATAATTTTATTTCAACTTAGTACAATACTTTAATCACAACTTTATACTAGCTTAATTAACACTTATTACATACTGAACTTATTCTAACTAAACATTGAATACATTGCCCATCTATAAGATTCCGTGTGCTGAAGGTTGCACTGATAACAATGTGTTTATGTTGCACTATAACTGTCACATAAGTACTCCATTCTAAAATTGAACTTCCTCGGGAAGTTTCGTCTGGTTATCTTCCGGGAGCTGAGAGTTTTTTCTTTTCAAATAATATCGTCTCAGGAAGTAAACTGCAATTGCTACAAATATTAATTAGTATATTACTGAATCCCGATGCTCGGTTAATGGGTGATTAACTTTGAGCTTGATATCCGTCCTATTGGGTTCAAAGATATTTCTTTCCAGCGAACCGTCTTCGGATCTATTTTCATGCTAGTATGTTCATGGAATTTAATTGTAGTTGGATTTTTTTCCATTAATATTGACGTACCATAGCTTGCTTCTTCGAAATATAACTGTTGTTTATTAAATATTACCTTACATTTAATTTCTTTTATTAGATTTATGCCTTTGAGTGAACCAATTCGGTTTTTATTTTAAAATGTATACACAGTTTTTCCTCTTCCGGAAAGACCATTAAGTATTGTTTAATTTTAGGTACTATTTCTACATAATTATTTCCTATATTTAATATTGCGTATTTACCGTTTCCGAATTTCTATGACTTCAGGATTTCCTTTTCACATTTCGCATAGTGTGCGGTTATTAATTGAATGGAACTTTGGTATATTTTGCTTTTTGTAAATATGTCAGTTGGAGGGTTTATTTCATTATTTGTTATAATACTTAGTGACTAAATGCAGTAAATAATATAGATCATAATTTACATATCTTAAGGTTAGTTGGTATTGTTATAAAGTAAAACTCAGGTGTAGTTTATTTTACAATTAATCGCAAACATTGATTCAAAATCTAATGTGTTTTGTACATTAATTCGAAAGATTTTTGATTTCTATAATGTTATCCAATTATTTGTAATTGTTTAAATAATTCTTGGGGTTTAATTATACTCGGGTGAAGAGTTCTTAATTTACAAAATGTTATACAATTTGGTATATCTTGTAACGATACTTAATAATAAATTCTATAATATAACTAATTTATTGTCTAAGTGCTTTGCTTGCTGAATATTTAATGTACTTAATATGATGAAGTTCCATGATTTTTGATTTTAGCATTATTTCGTTGTTTCATATTTTCAATTGTTTCTTTAAAATTCCCAATTACTTCTTGATTAACTGAATTTTGATTATGATTTGCTTTTTCAGTTGGTTTTGGTTACTATCTAAATGTTTTAATATATTAATTCTTTGGTCGGATTGCGTGTCTACTACTTTTATGAAGATTAATATTATTGAAATTTGTTTCTACAGTAAATTTTATCGAATTTTCAATTTTGACGTGATTACTTAATTTTCTAACATATTTTATATTATTTGACGTATTTCTCCTAAGGAATTCATGTTGCATATTTAAATCATTGTGTCCTTGCACTAATGATTCTAAATGATTTTAATAATGTATGAACATTAGTTTGGTTTTCTCGGATTTAGCTTTTGCTAGTTTAATGGGCATGAATCGGAGGTTTGATGTCATGTCGATTATTGGCGATTCTTGACATTTCCCCAACAACCCGGAAGGGATACAAAATTTAAAATTGCTTTGTGGGTATCTTAATATTAGATAGGCGTATATTCTTAATGGTATTATCGTGATCTGCAATGGTCTTTACGGTTTGTAATCCTTGGTTAATACTTCCTATTAATTGGGGTTCATATTGATCTTTTTTTTTAGTTTTTTCTGCTTATTCTTTGTAAATACGCGACTGGGTATTTTTGGTAACTCTTCTCGCCTTTCATTACGCTTCGCGATTATTTTTCCTTTATTTTTACTTTCTCTTACGTACATGAAATATAGTATAGAGAAAGTCATGTTTTCGGTCTAAATTTTCGATGTCCAGTTTTTAACGGAAATGCACGTTTTCAAGTCCGTGAGTCCGAAAAACATGTTTCTAGAAATTGGTCTGTGTATGTGTATGTGTGCGTACACGCGCGCGCACGTGTGTGTGTGTGTGTGTGTGCGCGCGCGAATGTGGCCAAGATATCTCAAAAATTAAACGTCGTAGAAAAGTGAAATGTATGTACAAGTTTATTACCGCCTTAGCACTTTCATGTAGGAATTTCGTTAAAATCGAATGACCGGTAGTGCCTCTTTATTCTTGTGATTTTTAGGTTTTTTGCAATTTTTTTTCGAAAACAGCTCTAACGATTTTTTTTATACTAGCCAAGTTTCTAGCGCCTGTAACGTTATATTACATGAACTAATTGGTTTCCTGAGAAAATTCGTTGAAGTGAGTTATTGAGAAAAATCTCTAGAGTTAAGTAACGTTTTGTCTGGCGAGTAACTTGGATGGGTGACCGTTCCAATTATCG
>JAHWXV010236480.1:0-21541 GCA_024586415.1 Phrixothrix hirtus | reverse complement strand
CTAGAACAATACTGAAGAAGATTCCAGAATATTACTCATAATAATGATGTAATAAATTGTAATGCTATGACTCATTGCTGACCTAATTGAATTGATAGATGTCGATTACTGCAATGAGTCATTTGGGGATTACATCATCTATTTTATTCTAGAAAAAGGTATTGGGTGTTTCTAGAATCTTCCATTAGATTTCTATTACTTCTAATTTTCTTTACACTGCCCCCTCCTTAAGATGCTACGTCCCGTAACAGTGACCTTGGACTTTGCACTTGAGCTGCTTCTATCTTCGTTGGCGAATATCGGAATCTACATTGCAATCTCGGCCACTGTAACTGCCTCTTGATTAGATGACGCGTATGCTTCGGTCCATTTACTAAAATAGTCCATTGCAACCAAGATGTATTTGTTTCCTGCTTCGGTTTCTGGAAATGGACCAGCTATATCAATGGCGGCTGTTTAGAATGGACTATCCACATTGTATTGCCGCATTGGTGCTTTTCGCCTCCCCAATGGACCATTCCCAGATGCACATATTACACATTTTCGACAGCAATCCTTAACATCATCCTTGCAGTTCATCCAATAAAATCTTTCACGGACTTTTCCAGAGTTTTCTTTACTCCCATATGCCCTCCTGATGGACCATCATGCAGCTGTCGTTGAATTTCCGATGCTCTGTTTTTAGGAACCAATATGCTTTATTAATGGGATTAAATGAGTCCACTTCCTCCCAACGTGGTCTTCGACCTTCGTTCTTCCATTTTAATAGCACTTTCAGGTCTGGGTTGTTTTCTTGATCTTGTTTGACATTATATGGGTTCCTGCCATCGTTATTTACTGTAGTACGGTTTACAAGAGGATCTTCAACTTTTACCTCCATCCGAGTACAATGCTTGTAATCTTGTGTGCAAGGCCGTCTTGATAAAGCATCAGTATTTCTATGAGTTTTTCCGGCACAATGTTCACCTTCAAAATCATATTTTTGTAGCCGTTTAAACAACTTCACTATTAGGCCTTCTGGATTCTTCAACTGCGGGAGTCATTTCAATGCTGCGTAATCAGTTCTCAACAAGAAATTTCGTCCATAAAGGTATTTGTAAAAGGGGTCAACGGCCTTTATCATCGCTAGCAATACTTTGCGCGTAACGCAATGGTTCCTCTCAGGTTTGGACAACACTTTGCCAAAATGCCCAATTTCTCGTTTTTCTCCGTCTTGGATTTGCAACAGTACTGCATCGATGCCGACATGGCTAGAATCCATATCTAGGACATACCTTCCTTCTATTCTAGGGTAACTAAGCATAGTTGGCGTTATAATTGTTCGTTTAAGTGTTTCAAATGACTCCTGGCTGCTATTGCTCCATAAATATGGCTGGTCTTCATCAGTAAGTTTTGTAAGTGGTTTTGCGATGTCTGAAAATCCACGTACAAATCGACGATAGTAATTGCATAACCCCAAAAAGCTTCTGATTTCATGTTTATATTTCGGTTGTGGTCATTCTCGTAGAGACTCACTCTTCTCTGGGTCAGCTGCCCCACCTTTTTCGGAGACTACATGACCCAAGTGTTTCACTTTGTTTTTAAACAATTTGTACTTTTTCCGGACTGAGTTGTAGATGTACACTTTGTTGTCTTTGAAACACCTCTTCTAGATTTTTCAGGTGTTCGTCGAAGGTCTTTCCAATGACACCGTCCAAATATAGTAGACATGTTTTCCGAGAGAATCCTCTCCGGATCAATTCCATTAGCGTTTTAAGTGTCGCTGGTGCATTGCACAAGTCAAAAGGCATCACAGTAAACTTCCAGAGACCACATCCCACAGATAATGCTATCTTTCTTTGATCCTCAGCCGCTACTTGTGGCCAAACTTTTGGCAGCGCTGACAATGAACAACAGTGTTTTTTCAGTTTGGTGATTCTATCGTTATTCGGAAAGCAATCACCTTTTAGACGTCATGCAATTGTTCGCCTATTGTCGTTTTTACTTTCTCTTACGTATATGAAATATAGTATAAAGTCATGTTTTCGGTCAAACTTTTCGATGTCCAGTTTTTAGCGGAAATACACGTTTTCAGGACCCCTGAGTCCGAAAAACATGTTTTTAGAAATTGGTCTGTGTGTGTGTGTGGGTGGGTGCGCGTGCCTGCGTGATTGCGTGTGTGTGTGGGTGTGTGTGTGTGTGTGTGTGGGTGCGCGTGCGTGCGTGATTGCGAGCCTGCGTGCGGGCGTGCGCGGGCGCGTGCGTGCGCGCGTGCGCGGGCGCGTGCGTGGGTGCGTGCGTGCGTGCGTGCACGTGGTTGTAAGCGCGCGTGTGTGTGTGTGTGTGGTGGGGGGGTGTGCGTGCGTGCCTGCGTGCTTGCGTACGTGCGTGCGTAGGTGGGTGGGTGCGTGGGAGGGTGTGCGCGCGCGTGTGTGTGCGCGCGTGTGTGTGTACGTATGTGGTCAAGGTATCTCGAAAACGAAACGTCGTAGAAAAGTGAAATTTTATATACAAGTTTATTTTATTACCGCCTTAGCACTTACGTGTAAGAATTTTGTTAAAATCGAATGACCGGAAGTACCACTTTATTTTTGTGATTTTTAGGTTTCTTCAATTTTTGCGAAAACGGGTTTAACGATTTCTTTTAACCTCGCCACCTTTCTAGCGCCTGTAATGCTATATTACATGAATTAATTGGTTTCTCTGAGAACAT
The DNA here is from genome assembly GCA_024586415.1 of Phrixothrix hirtus. Lineage (NCBI taxonomy): Eukaryota > Metazoa > Arthropoda > Insecta > Coleoptera > Phengodidae > Phrixothrix > Phrixothrix hirtus. Next base: position 18,849 of record JAHWXV010236480.1, on the reverse strand, counting down.
TCGTTGAAGTGAGTTATTGAGAAAAATCTTTAAAGTTAAGCAACGTTTTGCCTGGCGAGTAACTTAGATGGGTGACCGTTCCAATTATCGTCCTCAACATAAAAATAAATTAATATTTTAATTATTTGTGTGCATTATTTACATGCTTAATTACTTTTTATTTAAATCTATAAATAATTTTTTTAAATGAGCTCAAAATTTAATTATGAAGCTCTTAGTACATGTATAAAGGAAATTATGAATGGATGAATTATTTACGCTTTTAAATTAATTTTAAAGTTTACAATTTAGGTGTATAGAAAAGTCACTAACGTCAATAAATTCAAATTAAATTTAAAATGTGTACGAGAAAGTCGTGTGTTATCTCACACCAGATTTTTTCTGTGCTTAATTCCTCGTGCGCTATTTTTATCGAAATTTTTCATTAGGGCGCTTGTGTATTCTTCTTGCTGAGATAACAGGAAGCTGCTATTCTTGATCGTTCTTGATGTTTTAGTCGTTATGGCCTCTCGTATGCCATGGAGGAACACATAGAGCGCTTTTTCGCCATTTAGTTGACGTGACGTGGTTTACCTTTTGCTACTTGCTTTGTTATAATCACTTTACTCTTGAACGTAGCACAATTGGTGGATGTTGCTCATCGCCCTTCAGCATTTTATGTTTATAGGTACCATCTGTTGATTGTCTATTTCTACTTCGTGTTTGTTTGCTTATGTAGGAGTCCCGTATTTGTTGTGTGTGGTTCTTTTCCTGGGACCTTCTCGCCTCTTCCCTTTCTTTTTGAGGCCGATGGTTGGAAGTCTCTCGAATCTTGTTCTTTCTCTGACAAGTACTTTCTTGTTTGCCACAGTACTTTTCGTCGGATTTTGCTTTTTCTGCACTTGCGTTCGTGACAACTTTTTTGGCCGATGGCCATTGCCTTGATTCTGCAACTATTTTCTTAGAAGAGTTTTTACTTCCACTAGAAGCTTGTTCAACATCACTTTTTTGTGTATAGCTCTTCTTTCGAGTCCAACGTACCGAGTACGGAAAGCGCTTCTAGACTCTTCGTTTGGCACTCGCATCATGTTGGCTGTTAGAAACTGAGACGTAATCAAGCACATAAAAGAAAATTTACGCGCTATCCCACACTTACTATTAAAAGACCGATTCTATAACTGACCCACCTCTATCAGCATAAGGGGCCTAAGCTGTAGTATCTAAAAATAAATAGGAGTTGTTAACAAGGACACGGCCATCGCGTTATAAGCTCAATGCCTACTCCGCCCACTCACTAACTATTTCATTCTAGTAACTTGCCCTGCACATTCATATAAAATTTGAAATTGAGTAAAATTTTCGTTAACTGAAGTTAATCAACTTTAACGGTTCATTTCAACTATTAAATTGCAATTAACCGGATAACTACCTCTTCTTGGTATTCACAAAAATTCAATCTTATTTAAGATATTTTAACTTTTATATTATATATGTTGTTGCCTATTGTGCGTATATCATTAGATTTTCTGTTCCATGTCAATTAGATTTAAGAACAGCACAATCTATATGAACTTTTTTAATGTGTCACTATAACCAAACACAATCAGAAGGTGCTTCATTAAATTTAATTGAAAAATATAAGTGAAAATCTAATCGGAAAACCCATATAAAAGTTTAAAAAATAAAGAATTGTATTGAATAAATTAATTGCTTAACTATCTATACAATTAACAAATTTATCATCTAGCAATGGTTAACCGCCGTTAATTATACGTAAGTAATTAATCGCAGATAACTTATTAACTTCACTTAAACGTGTTAATTGCCTAATCATTCATATAACTTTAGTGGTGATACTGCTTAACACAGGTCCAATCTGTAGGTCAGACCTATAGATTGAGTCTAAGTGGTGATGCAGTGATGCCATCCTTTTTTACTTTAGCGAACTTGTAACTTCTACTGATGCCTTAACTATTAACAAAACTTCCGGATTTTCAAGTGTTTGTTGTAGTTAACTTTTTATAGTAAAAAATACCGTGTATTAACGGCTTTTTAATATTTTTATTTGCAATTTTTATAACTACAGGTCTGTGAAATGCACAATCTGGTTGTCTATAATTTTTTCAAATTATATTATTGAGTTAAAAATAAAATTGTCTTTCCGTAGTAATTGTAATTTACTCTTTATTTCCAGGAATTTTGAAATGCATGTAATAATCTCTAAATCAACTCAACTTTCCACGGAAATCCGATTTCATAAAGTGTTAAAATATTTAGAAGAGTCGATGGTAAAATTTCAATTAATTTCCTAAGTACTTTCGCTTTTTATTTAAAATATTGGTCTTAATTTACTGTTAACCTGTCACCAACTTAAAATTTAAAGAATACTCGGAAATATTCACGCTTTACATATCAACAATTCAGTTTATAAAAAATTATAGGTGTTCGGTTGGTTACACGTTTTGCACACGAATTTATTTGAATAAAAGAAAACACAGACATACCTTCATTTTATCAATTACTAGTTGAATTATAAATACAGTTATAAACAAACGAATGTTATATAAATAACAGTATTTTTCGTGCAATTAACGTAATTGAAAGCTACGACGTTTTAATTTCGCTTCGTCAACATTACGGAACAATAACTAAATTGCAAATCTTTACAAAAATAAACTTATAGGTATAATTAAACTAATTTACTATAACAAATTTATATATTATTATTATAAAAATTAATAACAATAATAATATTTGTTACAGAATCGATAATGACCTAATACTGAAAGTATCGTGGACTATCCATTAAAGTGAAAATAAACAATTAAGATAAAAAGTGAAGTGCTACAATTAAAAATAAAACAATATGACGGATTCTACGCCAATTTGTAGATGCCGAGTTTTATATCTCGGAAGTTCTGTTCCGCAACAAACCAAAGATGGCCTCCAAGGTATACAGGAACCATTACAGGAACTGTATCCTGAAGAGGGGGCCATCGGAGCAAAAGGCATAGATAGTTGGTTAAGCGTTTGGTCTAATGGAATTTTATTGGAAAATGTGGATGAGAATCATAAAAAAATTACGAGATTTTTTCCAATCGAAAGCCTTCATTACTGTGCTGCAATTAGGTGAGTTATACAATTTCATTGACTATGAGCCTTTAAGTCTAATTTTGTTTAAAATATGCATGCCTTAAACGATATTGGTAATTTTCAAACTTGAACTTTAACGTTGTAGAAAAATAACTAGTCATATGATCGTTTAGAATTATAATAAATCAATATAAGCAAATAATACAGAAAAAATGTATAGTTTTCTAGAAAAACGAATCAGTAAAAATTTTAATTTGTAATATTATTATAATAATGAACTAACGTCGTCGTAGAAATATACTAATTGCGGTAACCTTGTTAGAGAATGTTCCCACATAACCTGGACTGCAAAACTGTCTTATACGAATGCATGTTATCAACAACATTCTTCAACATTCACATAATTACTGTAGCTAATAATCGTGAATAGATTAAAGCGCTGCTTAATAACTCTTTATGTAACTAGTAAATATACGGGGAATACTTAATAATTTCTGAGCCTAGGTTTTCAAGTAATATTTGTATTTCTCAATATAATCTTTTAGAATGTCAATACCTTTTTGAGAACAAGAATGTAAAAGCTTTGAACCATTAAAAAATAGAAGCATGGTCCGTAAAATCGAGCACTTACTGCGTCCTACGTCTCTTCTTTAGGCGAAAACGTTTCTTCAGGTTTAGGAGCGAGAGACAATCGCTTGCAGTAATTATAGGCTATGTGGAGCAGACTCGATTTCCTGAAATCCTACGTTCGCGATGATCTGCCTAGAAATCCTTGCCGTATGATTTGTAGCCTTGTCTTGCAATAGCGAGATCCTTCTTCTGACTGTGCCCCTGCGTTTTTTAAGAGCTATGTATCGAACTTTAGCAATTAATATAGCGTTATTTTTTGGCACTTTTAAAAGTTAATCAAATCAGTTGACAAAATGTCTTTGCCAGCCCAAAGTTTTCCTGCACTCTTCGGTTCTTGAACTTTCTCCGGGCATTTTTGTCCTTTCTAACTCACTGTATTGATTCGTATTTTACTCTAGATTATACACATAAATTCAAGTTTCAAAGGCGATTATGTTACGCTAAATAATTTGTTAAGAACATTTGATCAGGGCTTTAGGAACTGCTGAGAGTACTATACCCGACGTTGGTTAACAAATGGAGTGCAAACTTTTAGAGTGGTATGCGTTCACATCATGTGTAGACAATTTGATGTGAATAATTTCATAAATACGTTCACGATTTCTTCTATTTTCCTAACTTAAATTCGACGATTATTAAATGTTAGATCCTCGACTCTTTTCACATTATCTTTAACAATAGCAGCAGGTAGTCTTCCAGCGTGGTCTTTGTTAATGAAGAATGACTGACTCTATTAAAATAGGTGGGTCTAACGTGAAACTGTGACATATGAACGGAAAAGCAGGATTTATCAGAGACAAACCTTCAGTAATCTCTTTGAATATCTTCTTATTTTTACCAAATACTTTATCACAGCACAATATTCTAGTTTGCACACTAATTCGGATTGGCTCGAAAAACTTTATGAGCTTATGTGCTATTTTACGAATTTTACACGAAGTGACAAAACATGTATCTATGTGCTGCACTACACATTATTTTCCAACTACATCTTCTTATAGAAAAGGCTCACTTTTCTAATAATGACTCCAATAATTAATATATTTAAAATGGACAACGGAAGACATATTAACACATATTTCAAGTACGTGCAAGAACCCACCTTGATAAATATAACAGTATTTTTATTTTTTTATTTAGATGTGGTAATTTATGAATTTAATGTACCCAAATTGGGTGCAGTATTAATTCCTTGAAACATGAAAATGTTTCAATAGCGTCCACCCTAAACCTTTATGGACAATTTTCTGTATTTAATTTTTATACAGGGTATTACAAAATTACATGTTCATAACTTATGTAAAAGTAAGAAAGAAACTATCAGAGAACTTTCAGATGCTCTTGTGAAGCTCTTAACCAAAATTGTCTTTATCTTAATAATTTGTAGCAAAAATGACCATATAAGCTTAAAATTGGCATAAGGATGTTTTATTATAGGCTTTAAGGATTTTGCATTAAGTTTTACATAACTTAAATGCAGCTGTTATTATTTACTTGTCAAAGTCAATAGTTTAAATACTTTTTATGTAAAGAACAATGTATGTAAATGTATATTTTGTTTAACTCATATATTTTGATAAAACTTATCGGTAGTGAGATATTTGATTTTAAAATTTGTATTGCTTTTAACACTGCAAAATGCAAGTCGATTACAAGAAATAATTAAAATGAGTTTCTTCCGTTTCGAAACATCTACGTATTCTCTTATCCATTGAGTGTCTAAGCTATTGAAAAATTCTTGGCATATTTATAACCTTTTTGGCACCATTTATAAGTTTTTCCGTTTGCAACAGGTGAACTATCGTCACCAAATGCTCGTATAAGTAAAAATTCAGAAGTTTTAAACATAGAGAGCACATTGGTTAGGGTTGTGGCCCATCACGTCCAGTCCATTTTTGTCTAAGCGTATTCGTTAGTTGCGCTCATATATTTCGACCAAAACGTGCAGGTGTACCACATTATACATTGTCTGTTAGAATTGACGGTGATATACCACCTAATATTTCTTGTAATTCTTTAGTTAAAAGTGCCTAGTATGCAACGCTAATTCATTTGTTTAGCAGAAAAAAGATCCTAATAAGTTGTGACCAACGACACCGGTCCAATGTTTCAATTAGCGTAAATGGGTCTACGTCAACTCAAATGTACGAGTTATGGAAGTTCACAATTCGGCTTTGAAAGTATAGAGTACGTTTTGAAAATTGTCACCATTTTCAAATATGTTCAAGTCATACACCGAAGGCATTTGGTAACCGGGGAAAATGCTTATCCTCATTAAACATGATACAATAGAAGTGATTTTTCTAAAAGTACTCATCATGCGGTATTTGTTTGCAATATTCCTACGTAATATGAAATAGTTGTTTCTAGCTACTTATGATCAATGGCTTAGATCGTTCGGTTAATAGGAAGGTGGCGATAAAAGAAAGTGTCCTGATACATTATGTTTGATTTTGTAACGTTCCAAAATGTACGCATATATTACGTACATGCCAGTCATTTATTTATTACTGTAGTCGCCCATAATAATAGTAAATAGTAATAAAAGTTGATTTTTAAAGGTAATAACGATTCATGCACTTATTCGAACAGAATATGAAATCAGATTAACGTATGTTGAAATGAATTACCTGCGCAGTATTTTCATCCGTCAGTTAATTTTTTGTTGTATTATATGTTGTCATAAAGACAGTCATAGAAAAATAAATCAAACTTATAAAGCTAAGTGTCTCGCAAACGATGAATTCCTGATTGAAAGCTTCCAAAAGCCACAACCCTCTTAGATAACATTTTTAGACCATAGTTCCTTAAGGTATATTTTCTTATTCCTACGAGCATGCACTTTTGTAACACCGACTTAGATTAACTGAACTTAAATTATTAGTATAATATTTTTGTTACAGTTATTTAAAATATAAATGATAATTTAAACGTGGCCCGCCAAAATATCCTCGTCTAAACAGCCCCGGAAAATAACCCAGATATAAAAGCTCTTGTCATAATGGTCCGACAAAATATCCTGTTTACCAAAATATTCCTGACAAAATATCTCTATCAACGCATGGATAGCAAGAACTTCCAATAAAAATTGTTGTGCAACTTTAAATAAAGTAGTCTCACCACCTAAAGCATGGTGGTATCGTAAGTATCAAAGCTATGTTTAAGTATTTGTAGATAAATTATTCGCATTATTTATATATCTAAAAACAAAGATATTAATTATAGTTTAAAAGTAAGGAATTTTTTGAAAGTAAATTAAGCACTTGGTTAAGTACTTTGAAATCCTTTCAGGGGGCTCCTTAGCTGGGCCACTTAGCCGGAAATACCATACAATATCGGGATCATTTTGGGTATAGACTATTTTGGTGCGGACCATTTCGTCGGAGCTATTTTGTTGAGGATATTTTGGCAAGACTGAATTAATAGGGTACCTAATTTAGATTAACACTTAGAGTTTATTCCTTAAAATAGTACGTATCCTCCTCTAACGCCTAGAATTGGATGTTGAACGGTATCAGTAGCTATTTCCATGTTCTAAAAAATTCTATGCCTTACTTGATCATCACATTGAGTTTCCCATCCACTAACATAAATTTTCGTGTATAAAATTGACTTAAAACCTTCAGGTCAGCGGGTTCTCCTATTTAAGTACTGGTGTATTGTATGAACTAAGGCAGCTTTTAGTACTTCTAGCGTAATGACACCATGTTTCCCTAACGTACACTTTAGGTATAAGACTGAGAAATCTAAGGTCTTAAAATTGCACATCACTCCAGCATCTATTCGAAAAATTTAGCTTTTTGTTTAAACTTCGCATTGTTTGGACAATCATTGATATTATCAGCATATTTTCCTTCATTTATTAGATCTCAACGTGAATTATTCTAATGTCTTTGTTGCTGACGTAATCAATTCCCCTTAATACATGACAGCATAAAGGTATTATTTGCAACTGACTAAGTGTATATTTGGGACATTTCCCTCTTTTCCTCAAATTTTAATATAATTTCCATGACGAGTAACTTCTGAATCGAAATTGCAACCGAATTCTTTGCTCGTCTTGCTAAGTTATTTCTTTATTTATATTGTTGTTGCAGCTTCGGGATACGAGAATTTCCTTGATCCTCTTTAGCTGAGAAGAAGACTTGCTTTTAAAACCTTTTCCGCTGAAAACTTTACCGGCTGGCTAATTATTTAATACAAGTTGAGTTCACATCCTGTTTTTGGCAAGTTGGTTCAAGGTGTTCCCTTCTCCGCTTTTTAAATTTTTTTTTGGGTATAATTTATTCAGAAATAGTTTGATGATATCAAGTGTAGACAATCGGTTTAGATTATAGATGCTTTTGCGAACGTCCACTTTTTAAGAGTGATCACACAATTTTTGAAATTGAACAATTGCTAATAAGCGATAATGTTAAAATAAATTTTCCTCCTGTCAATTTTGAAGTTTGGTATTAATATTAGACATCAAATCACAGAAAATTGTACGGATACTTCTGGACATACGTCAGAAGTCTAGTTGCTTGCTGATGTGTAATTTTTTTTAGTTTCTAGGTAACTGTATGTATAAGTTCTCTAAAATACCTATTTTTTTTTACTTTCTCTTACGTATATGAAATATAGTATAGAGAAAGTCATGTTTTTGGTCAAAATCTTTTATGTACAGTTTTTAGCGGAAATACACGTTTTCAGGTCCCCTGAGTCCGAAAAACATGTTTTTAGAAATTGGTCTGTGTGTGTACGCGCGCGCACGAGCGCGCATTTGCGTGTGTGTGCGTACGTGTGTGCGTGCGTGCGCGCGCGTGTGTGTGTGTGGGTGTGTGTGCGTGTGAGCGCGTGTGTGCGTATGTGGATGTGTGCGTGGGTGCGTGCGTGCGTGCGTGCGTGTTTGTGTGCATATGTGCGGGTGTAGGTGTGTGCGTGTGTGCGAGTGTACGTGTGTGCGGGTGCGCGTGCACGTGTGTGCGGGTGCGCGTGAGCGTGCGTGTGCGTGTGCGTGTGCGTGTGCGTGTGCGTGTGCGTGTGCGTGTGCGTGTGCGTGTTCGTGTGCGTGTGCGTGTGCGTGTGCGTGTACGTGCGTGTGTGTGTGTATACATAGTTGTCAAGAAATCTCGAAAACCAAACATCGTAGGAAAGTGAAATTTTATATATGTTTATTCTCGCCGTTGCACTTTTATATAAGAATTTCGTTAAAATCGAATGACCGGAAGTGCCACTTTATTCTTGTGATTATTAGGTTTTTTGCAATTTTTTCGAAAACGGCTCTAACCATTATTTTTAAACTGGCTACGTTTCTAGCGCCCGAAATTCGATATTACATGAACTAATTGGTTTCTCTGAGAAAATTCATTGAAGTGAGTTATTGAAAAAAATCTCTATAGTTAAGCAAGGTTTCGTCTGTCGAGTAACTTGGATAGGTGACCGTTATTTATGCTTTTAAATTAATTTTAAGGTTTACAATTTAGGTGTATAGGAAAGTCACAAACTCAATAAATTCAAATTAAATTTAAAATGTGTAAGAGAAAGTTGTGTGTTGTCTGACACAAAATTTTTTAATTATAGAGAGTCAGAGATCGCCTATTCTAAATACCTACCTTTGCCTTCCACAACTATCGCTATACTTATTTAAACGATATTGTTGTTGTCGAAGATAAACTACCTTTGTCCTAGATATTTCTTTATAACTGCTATATTTTAAAATTTATTTAATTATTAAAGTGTTTCAATTTAAGATGTTTAGAAAATATATTTAGTTTACTACTGCTAAAATCAAAATTGAACAATGAAAAGCACTAAATTATCGAAGTGTTTTTTTTCTGATCAGACAGTATAAAACTGCTAAAGAAAAATTATGACATTAATTCATATTGTAATATTATTTTTAAAAACCCGATTATTTGTATAGTTAGCATTGTATACAGGGAGTTTCAAAAATATGTACGCAGTTTTAAACAGCGAATTCCTCTCATCAAAATAAAATAGAAAGCATATACAAAGATACGTCCAGCACTCAAGCATTTTGGAGATAGAGGGTGTTAAAAGCTTTTATAAATTAATCGTTTATTTTAAATATTTCTTAAACAAAAAACGATATCCCTTTGAAACTCTGTACAGTAAAATTCCATTAAGTTATCTTAGTTTTTGATCAGAAATCGTCATTTTTAAATAGACGTAGTGGGTTTGGGAACCGTGTCACCCTAAAATCTTGTTTTTCCCAAAATTTGCAATCCCCCGTTCATTTCGTACAAAAAAATGTACTTATTATAGGTATTATAAAACGCAACCGTTATTGAGATACCCGCATTTAATTGTTTCAAGGTGTGTTACTCCTCAGTTAAAAGTAGAATTGTGCCACTTCAAGAATTTGGTTCCCTATAGATACAGAGATCATTCTATATCAAGTAATAAGTAAAAATGGTAAAGAACTTAGTGAACTACAACTATAGTTTCCAAAATACCATGTTATAAGGTTAGTGAATTTGCTTTTTGTACTGCACATATCGCGTTGTATTTTATCTTTACTAAATCTATATAGAAATTCGCTCTAGGGTTGAAAAATTCAGAATTCTTTTGCAATTTAAAACCCAAATTTGGTTGCAATGTTAATAACGCACAAATTTAAAATAATTTTTCATTGTTTTCTTAACAAAAATAACGCCTCGAAATCTTTAAACGCAAATATCTGCAAAACGGTTGCGTTTTGTGACATTCAGAAAAGCGCATTTTTTGAAAACAATGAATGGGGTACTCTAGATTATGGGTAAATTGACGACTTTCTTTATTGGTGTAGAAGTTTTGGGGGTAAAATAGTTCCCGAACCTCCCATATCTGTGCCGCTGCCTTATTCAAAAATAGCGAGTTCTGATCAGAACTAGGATAATTTAAAGTTAATTGACCGCACTGGGTTTGAGGGATATCTAAATTAAACGATTAATTTTTAAAAACCTTAATGCCCTGTATCTCTGAAACGGTTGAATTTTGGGCATATCTTTATACCGTGTGTCCACATTTCGATGCTCATCATTGGTATCTCCGCTATTAGAAGAGATACAGTAACGATCAAATCGAGAATGTTATGTAGAATTCAATGCATAGAACAAATATCATTTCAAATTCGCCCTATCTTTTTTAAATTTGAAGATATTTTGTAAAAACCAAAATTTACCGATTTCAATTTTTCTCAATAACTCGTTAACACTTAATGTAATCGCTTCTAAAGTTTTACATTGTCGAGACACATTTTTAATACAATTTTTTTGGTGTTAAAGAACCTCTGATTGTCATTTGTCTTTAAGTTATTAGCGCTATCTTTTGTTTTTCATTGGTGGCAATATCGAATTTGTGGTTAGTCAGACAGTCGTTAAACAGAGCGTTTCAACGAAAAATTTTTATTTATAGGAAAGATATCAACAAAAATAAAATTAATCTCTAATACAAAATTTGTAGCTTACGGGCCAAACAAAACAATAAGTTGTCAAAGTACAATTAGTGCCACAGAGATAAGTTAATTAATACCTTGTGTGCTCGGAGTCATCGATAAGTAATTATTGTTAGGCATTAAGTTATTTAGTAAGAATTGACACTGGCAGATAAGTATTGAAATGAAGAAAAAATTGATATGCTGGAAGTGTATTTCAAAGCAAATAGAAACTCTGAAAATGCTTTCAGGGGTTACGTTGAACGTTTTTCGGAAAAAACCAACCACACAGGACAATTTTTAATAGATTAATTAGGAATTTACTAAACTTTGGAAGTTTCGTACAAAATAGAGCTAACTATGAAGTGAAGGGTGCTGATACCCGACGAAATAATATCTTGCAATATGTTAGGAATAATCCAAGCACATCAGTTCGCCAAGTGGCTGGAGAAACTGCAATTCCAAAATCCACTGTTCACAAAACCTTAAAAAAACAAATACCACCCTTACAAAACAACAATTGTACAAGGTGTAAACGATAACGACTATCACTGAAGATTACAGATTAGTAGGTGGTACTTACAATGTGAGGATAATGGTAATGTTCCTAAAAATATACTGTGGACAAATGAAACGCGATTTACCAATTGTGGAGTATTCAATGTGCATCACTATCATAATTGGTCTACTGAAAATCCACATAGTGTAAATTGAAGAAGATTTCAAGTCCGATTTTGGTTTAATATCTGGTGCGGTTCAATTGGCATGAAATATTATTTACACTTTTCTTCTTTTTTGAGTCTTTCTTCGATTTAGATAATCACTTAACAGGCCCATTCATCTTTGATTACAATTTAACTGGTAACAGATATTTGGAGTTACTAACAAACGAGATAATGTTTTGAGAGAAATTATTAATCCGAAGGACATGTAAAACAACTGGTTCCAGCAGGATGGTTGACCGGCCTACAATACTCGTAATGTGGAACATTTTATAAGAGAAAACTTTAAAGAGAGAGTGATTTCAAATGATGGACCAGTGCGATGGCCTACAAGATCACCTGGCCTTACTCTCCTTGACTTTGATTAATGGGGTGCCACTAAAAACGAAGTGTTTAACTTTGAGCCACCAGAAGCTCGAAAAATTTTAGAAGAAAAAGCGAAAATGTTCTTAGATCATTTAACGGAAATGCACTTCGCAGAGTTTGTAACTCTATAAAAATAAGTATCAAAAGTGTGAAGAACAAAATGGTTATCATGTCGAACAGTTTCTTTAAGTGAATGAATTTTTAGTACCCTTTCTTTACGGTTTGCTTTTATTTTGCACTATTACTTACCATAGCCTACTTTGTAAGAGAGATTAATTTTGGTTTTGTTGATGTCTTTCCTATAAATAAAACTTTTTAGGTATGTTATACATCGTTGAAAGGTTCTTTTTAACGACTATCTGACTAACTACAAATCCAATATGAAAAAAAAGCTAGCGCTAATAACTTGAAAAAAAAATGAGAACTGGGGGTTTTTGTTGAGACCAAACAATTTGTCTTAAAAAAGTGTCTAAGAAATGTAAAACTTTAAAAGCGTTCACATTGGGTGTTAACCAGTTATTGAAAAAAATTGAAATCGGCGAATTTTGGTTTTTTCAAAATATCTTAAAATTTAAAAACGTTAGGGTGAATTTGAAATGAGATTTGTTTTAAGCATTGCATTCTGCATAACATTTCCCATTTAATCGTTGTTCTATCTATTCTAATAACGGAGATACCAATGGTGAGCATCGAAACGTGGAAACAGGATTTAAGACTTTTATGTTATTTTGTTAAAATTCGTCCTTAAAATCTGCGCACACATTTTTGAAACACCCAGTATATTTGTGTGTATCTTCAGTCCTAATTTATTTTTTTATTTTTATAGTTTTCAAACTAAATTAAGCACAGTATAAAGCTTGAAGGCTTTTTATAGTTTTAAATTCTTGACTTCCAAAAAATCAACGCAAAGTTTCGCAGTTACGAGTATTTTACTCATATCCAATTTCATAACTGCATTAATATTAATCTGCAGTTCATAGAAATAGTCTACAATTAAAATTAATACGGATAGTAAAAATAATATATGCTCATTGTAACACTTTGTATTTACATTTATGTTAAGCAGGGTGACAGACGTGAATATGTAGGCTAATATCATACAATTATTCATATCTTTGCTATCATAAAATATACATTAGGTTCTCTAAAAGATAGTAAGCGCTAATGTATGTCAAAAACGAATAAGTTTAGTGAACAATATGCAAGCAAATTTGAAAAACTTTATCATTAGGTCAGGACTGCAAGACCACGTGAATTTTATTATAGCATATCTTCGTAACTTTTTTATAGCGGTTGTGGTAAAACAGAAAAGCTATCAAGCTCAAACTTAATGTTATGGTAATTATTATTTGAATGAATGGCGAGAGCACGTCTTCTCTTGTTGAGTTTTCAGTCACTTTTATGCAACGAAATTCTACTTTTGACCCAAATCGACGTTTGCCTAATATAACTTAATTCACAAGAAATACAGTTAATTTTATAAATTATATTTGATTCTAAAGATTTTGGGGTAATATCTTTTAAATTGGAAAATAAATTACTATCTCTATTAAAGCAACAGTCTATAATTTTTAAGTTATTGACATTTCTGAAAACTCTCTTAGTTTTGAAACTAATTTGCGGTATGTAAGAATGTCTCATAAATTAAATTAATATCTTCATTATTAGTCTTTGTACTAATACTATTATTAAAAATTATCTAATTAATAAAACTCTTAGGATAATTATTGTTAATTAAAATTTTGAATAATTTGTGTAGGTTATGATTCAATTGTGATCGATGTATAATTTTAACAATTCTATTTTTTAACCCTAAAACAAGGTTTCTTTTAATATGTAGAGGATGATTTGAAAAATAATTCAAAAATCTACCTGAACTGGTAGATTTCATAAACCAAACGTAATGTTGAGTCAAAAGTAGAATTACGTTGCATAAAAGTGATTGCAAACTCAACAATAGAAGATGTGCTCTCGCCAGTTATTCAAATAGCAATGACAATAACATTAGCTTTAATGATATAGAGATTTTAGACCGTTCAACAAGTCATAAGGAATGACTTTCTTTCGAAATATTGTACATTAAAAAATTGATAATGTGATGAATTATAAATCGGGTACTAACTTTCTTTCAAATTGTTACTCTTCATTAATTAGTGTAAATCTAAATCGGTCTACTACAATGCGAGTGTGGTACATGGTTTGAAGATGGCTAGGAACATCGTAAAAGAGGAATCGGAGCTTCAATAAGAACGAATGAGCGTCAAGATCGTCGCTTAAGACAACTGGTATTTAGAAAACGATTTTCCTCTACTCGGGCAGTTGGTGTCCAATGGTTTGGTGAAAAAGGTCGCCTTGTAACGCTTAGAACAGTTTATCGCCGAATCCGAAGTTTTGCGTTAACATCATATCGTCCACAAGTTGTGCTTCCTCTGACTGCAGAACATTATCAGCAACGGTTACAATGTTTCAATGAACGATCTCCATGGAATCTTAAATGGCGTTGTATTGTCTTTAGTGACGAATCTAGATTTTGTTTAGGAATGCACGACGGTTGTATGATAGTTAAAAAAAGACGGGGTGAACGACGATTAACAATTGAGTAGCACGTACATCGTACTATTGGTGTTATGGTTTGAGATGCGATTACTTATGGCAGCAGGTCTCCCTTGGTGTTCATTTGAGGTAATATACATCATAATGGTATATTACCGAGGTGGTTGGAACACATTTTGTGCCATACTTACAAGAGTTCGAAGTTCCATTATTCCAGTAGGATAATGCACGTCCACATGTAGCAAGGTTTTCATTCAACTTCTTTGAGCAGGCCCAGATTCATCTTCTCCCCTGGTCTCTAAGATCTTCAGATCTTTCTCCCATTGAACATGTCTGGGCGTTGGCCAGTCGTCTTCTGATCATATCCCAAACATGTCCAATGGGTGTAAGGTGGCTGTGTCTAGGTGCCCACGGTATCAAGTTCACTTCTGGTTCTCCTAAAAGCTTTAAAGTGATTTTAGCAAATTGTAGATGACCGTTGTCTAGCTGGAAAATAATCTCAAGTTATCTACTTATGTAGAGAAAAGGATATGGCTGTAGCGTACTCTACATGTTCTGTTTGTAGGTAATGCTATCTCTGATAAAGGTTAAACTGAATTTAGCTTCATGTTTCTATTACTATGATACGATAAACATGTCTCTCTACAGACAACCGTAGATCACGTTATTTTCGATGACTCTATCGGATCAACATACAACCATCGTGTATTAGTAAACAAAATGCTACGGATTTCCGTTTCACATTCCACTATCGACGTACTTGGCATCAATTCGGTCGTTAATGTTTGTGATAATTTTCCAAGAATATAATAAATAATGAACGTAGTAGCTCCCAAAGCAGATGTTATGGGTCTACTAACACCACCAACACACGGTTGCAATTACTTGGGTAGAGGAGCTTCGAAAATTAAAAATGATGATCTTGGTGCTAAGTGATAGGTTTTGGTTTTACAAATTCTCTATATCTACGTCCTTTATCGCTTTGATACCACGCGTGCTAACCAAATAGCACTGAAACGAGTTGCGGTACCTCGAATCGACATTGGATTTCAACTATAAATCTATCAAATTCACTTGTGAATACGTCTTTAATTCAGGACATGATAATGACGTATGTAAAGGCTGAACCTATCAACCAGAATATAGATCAACGTCAACTATAGAAATAAAAGTACAACTTGTGTCCTAAACTCTATTTTCAAATTCAACTGTTTCCAAAGTACTAAATTGATAATGCAGGTTGCGACTATCTTTGATTTTTAAAAACTAAAATCGCTCCTATGTTGAAAACGGTTGATTTGCGGACTCATGTACATTAAAATGTTTTTACTTAAATATTTAAACGTTTCTTTAGCACCCGGTATTTGAAAGAGCAGTATTAAAAATATTTTTTAAATTTATTGAAAGTAATTCGTACAGACTATTTAAAACACTGCCATAAAATATTTTTGCTGTATACATTTTGAGTTTAAGCTTGAATTTTGCAGTACCACCTTAGCAAACCACGATTAAAACTGGAAATTATGAACCCTGCAAACATAAAGACAAGACACTATAATGGTGTAAATTTCACCAGTGCACGGTATATAGTATAAGTTTCAACATAGGTCAAAATGTCTGATTAGTGTATACCGTCAACCAGGGCTCATGGATATGCAATTAAAAATAAGAGTCAATTTAAAAATATAACTTAACCTTCATATGACCTTGTACATTACATCAAAAGTGAAACTCTTATTACTACTAATTAGATATTTCAATGACTACAACCTTGCCTGTTAGTTATTTGTATCTATATTTCTTCGTTTTCAACCCTTTCAAACTTTTAGAGGATTTCATACAAAATAATTAATATAAATCAACAAATATTTAATTGTACAAAATCGTCCGTCGAAATGATCGTAATGAAATAAATTTAAGAGCAAACCTGACTTGATAAGGAAGAAAACGTCGCTACGAGGCCAACACCGAAAATTTCTGAAAAAATACATAGTTTTAAACAATCTATTTATTTGTTTTTCAAAATATACACTTTTGCATTGAAATGAACAAATCCATGTAACAATCTTTTTCTCCTCTTCTTTTGGTATACAGAAAACCTGCTCATTTTGTGCACTAGCTGATTGACCTAGAGATGAAAACTTCAAATATCACATCTTTCTTTTGACCTTTGAAATAAAAAAGACTGAAAGGTTGAGACTATACGGTAAGTAAACCATTATTATACTTGGATCAGGCGCAAATCTAGTTATTTGCTATGCAAGCACGATTTTGCTTCTACGATTATTTCTCCCGCACTTCTCTAATTACTTTAAGTAAACAAACGTTGCAATATCATTCTGCATTTACATATCGCCTATTTTCCAAAGCAGTAGGTGAGAAGAAGCGAGAAGAAGAAAGATGATAACAGTTTTTACCAACAATGCCACTGTGCATTAGGTTGGTTGGGAGTTCATCAACTGGAAAGACATCAAATCGACTGACCCTTTGTTTTCGGTCCTTAGCTATATATCCATGTTTCGTCTCCTGTGGCGATACCAATAATCTGATGTATTTTAACACTGCTTCCACAAAATCGGTTTTCGTCATTTACTAAAATATTTGGGATCCATAGGCAACATAATTTTCTACTCTAAGATGTTCATGTGAAGCCTCAATATGACGAAATAAAATTATAAGTATTTCGGTTATTTTCATTGAACATTTTATGAACTGCCTAATATTTTTATCAATAACAGCAGTATTTCATCTTCCCTCTCTAGATTCATTGTTGATATAATCACATGCACGTTTAAATTCACGGTACCACTCATAAATTGTCATCCTGGATGGAACTTCAACAGTCGAGTCTCTCTTGACACTGTATAAGTGTTAAATACGATCTAAATTTTTAAAAAATCATTACACGGAAATTTAATTTATATTCTAGATAAACAAATACCTTTATTATAAAATGAGAATTGACCAAAAAATAATACTACAAGAAAAAAACATCAATTGTATTGTTTATACTTGAACGATATGTAGAGAATTCTGCCCCCCACTCCATTTTAGATTAATCTATCAATGCTGAAAATAATTCAGTTGTTTAAATTATCTAGTCGCCAATTTAAAGTATTCAGTGCGTAACTTTAACCCGCTAGAGTGTTTTAACTAACATTTTTAATTCTTAAACCTATAATCGATAGAACTCCATGCGCGGTTATCAGAATACTGAAAGGTAATCAAAAAATAATTTTACCTTGAACATAACTTGAATGATTTCGACCGACCTATTTTTAAATTATCAAATTTTTTTTGTTAGCGATCTCAAAGAGAGTAGATAAAGCATTATTGTATATAGTGAGGGCTTGCAAAGGTTGGAAATAAATTTTCCAAAATAGTAGGGAGGACTAGTAGGACTCTCGGCAGTATTTGTTTACATTCCTATGCATGTTTAGATACATATGAGAACATAATCTTGGACTGAAGTGTTAAATAGTGCTACAGATAGATAAATGAGAAGCATTAGAATGCTTGAGGTATCTTTAAAAGGAAACAATTAAATAGAAGAAAGGGATTATTTAAGAAAAACGGTTAATAGCACCTAAAACCATAAAATCATTGCAAACCGAGGAAAGAATCTTTACAAATATTTTTAAAATTAACTCTGTAGTGGTCGCGTGGAAAATTTAGTCGCGCTGTACCTATAAGACGTGTAATAATTTTGATACGCTTATTAACTAAGTAAAATGATGCAAGCTAACATATGTTTTACTTCATTCAATAGTGATCATTTCATAAAATCATTTATTACAGGAAAATAAAGTCCATAAAAATAAAGCATTGTAAGTTGAACGGTTTTGACGAAATACTCGTTAATTTCAATTTGAAACACAGCTTTTCAGTTAAATTTGTGATTTTAGTAATTATTAACTTGACAATAATGAAGCTACGAGGGTTGCCTTTTAGATAGTTACAAAAACTAGGAAAGAAAACAAATTTTTTGAAACAAACTGTTTTATTGTTTTTCAAAATATTCACCTTTGAGTTTTATACACTTTTGCATGCGTTCAAACCACTTCTCGAAGCATTTTTTCCACTCTGAAG
>JAHWXV010236452.1:0-15917 GCA_024586415.1 Phrixothrix hirtus | reverse complement strand
AATCTTGCACTGTTCATTACTGATATAAATATAAATATACATAAATAGATATAAATGTTTGCTGTTAGTGAATTGTGAAATAAATAATTAAATATTTAAAAAAATTAATGTACATAGATACTTGTAATTTTAGTGAAAATAAATAAACATTGTAAAACAATTAACTAGTTTCGTTACAATACAGTACCTGTGAATAGTAGTGCAGTTCTCATATCGACACTTTCCTTAAGCAAGTTACTAAGTAAATCATGTATGTACAACGTTCACTCCCGCGATAACTACAATTTGCATCACGGTAAAACAACAATGACGCCATAATTATCTTAACGAGTATAGACGAAACAACAAGCACATACATCTACTTTCAAAACTAAATACTGAATTTGTACCGAGATGTCGTTAGATGCTTAATATTAAATAAAATTGTCTAATTATCGGCGGATTGTACAATATTGGTTTAAGTTAAGTTCTCTAGAACCGAAGCTCAACTGTTGTTACGGTTACTATTAATATAATTGTTTCCATTGAAACACCTTAAGGTTTAGTAAACTGAAGTTCAACCTATATTGTACAACTCGCCCTATAACGAACACCGGATCATTGACGATATCTGGTACATTTACCTTAATCATTTTAAATAAAAATCTACCGTTACCACATGTTTTGAGCCACGAACCGCGATTTTTAGAATTACAATAATATCTCGATAAGTCCGTTTTAGTATTTTAAAATCTTTCTAATAGGGAGACATTTCAAAGCTAACGAATTATAAAAAAATTTGTCTTGGTCTGAATCCCTCCGCATTCGTAATTAGCCGGTTCTGTTAATTTGCGAATTTGCGAAAATATAGATATTCGAGAACTTTAAACTGCAGAAATAGGGTTGTACCTTGCATTCACCTTGGCAGCTTTCGATAATACGAGGATGGTCTGAAATGTTCCCGGGGTGAAGATGAAGTACTAAGATATAGCTTTTCAACATATACTCCAGTAACTTCAATGAACTTATTCAGCGCTGCTCCAATAAATTTATCTCATCCCTGAAGTGACTTTCCATCAGAAGACCTGCAAAAGACTCTTCTATGGTTGCAATCGCTTCCTTACGAGCGAAATTTCGAAACAGGTGAATGGATGTTTCAACAATTCTTACTTTAATTCGTTAAATTTTTCCAACGCCACAACGCATTTGTACGCAGGTATTTTGCTTTGATGCAAAATGGTTTTTTCTTTTCTGAAGCGGCTCTTATTTCATAATCTTTTTATCCAGTTGGTCCAATGACCATGAATATTGTAACTCCTTGTAATGTTCGGTTATTGTTTGGTTGTGGTTATTTAATTTCAGAATTGCATTCAATTCAGTAATAATAAACTTTCATTCAAAATTTCATAGAAAGAATTCTATTATTGAGAACAACTGGTATAAGGCTTTGTTTTATATTATTAAGACATTAAGACAACGATAAACATCGTTAGAAAATGCTTGTCCAAAAATTAGTAAGAAATAATTAAAATAATTATAATCAAATGTTAGCAAAAAATATATTATTATAATTTTCGAGAAGCATAACTTTAAAAATTATAGCATTCGTGTCTTCAGTTATGTGAATGGATTAATTTTCATAGCGCAATTAATTTCACGTATAGTTTCTAATAAGTATTCATAATTACTTTTTTCTTAAAGGCACATTTAAATGATCATGAAACTTCGAAGAAGTTTGAGGATATCTAACATATCATTGTGTCGACTAAAGAACAAATTCTTCCACTCGGCACGTTCCTAGAAATTGGTGTTGAATTGTTGCTGAAAAAGTAATTGTTTTTCAAACTGAAGAATCGAATCAATATAATTATAATTATTTGAATTTTCTTTTAGAATCAAATATCAAATTAATTTCATTAAAACACCTAGATGTTATAATAAGAAAAAATGAGAAACGTACATCTTTATAAGCAGTTAAATTGTCAAGGCGAAACTAATTGGAGACTTACATAGCCACTATTAGTAGGTAGAGTACGAAACTTTTGTCTTATTTTCTTTAACCCTAACAATTTTAATTTCAACCGTTACTTTCAATTTTCTTATGTCTTTCCGATAGTTAGTTTATAATGACTAGAACTACCCTTAAATAAAGAACTATGCTCACAAACTTAATTTATTGTCGCCTCGGCCAGTTTATATGGTATATTTGTATGGCTTTCAGTCCATTGCATGTAAAACTACTCTGTATAGCCTATATTCTGCGAGGAGTTACGTTATGGAAGGAAATAAATACCTTGTAACATACGTGTATATCTACCACATTTTTATCCTCTTCCACTCTAGCTCTTAACCTGAAAGCATATGAAACGTCGTTAAACCTAGTTGATTGAGATACATTACATCAGGGTCTTGGCATATTAACAGATACAACTATTACTATACCAGATAGATAAGAGTTCACCTATAATGATAATTGAAATTGCAACGGTCCTTGAGGCTTGTTTTTGGTCTCGTTAGCTCGACGGAGAAGGGCCAGCTTCTATTTAATCTTATAGCGAGTTCGACTTGCTGCATTACACTAGTGCAGTGCATATCAGCAATTTTCCTTTTACAAAAAAAAATACATTATTTTGAAGTTTTCCTAGCTTGTATACTATTCTTTATGAATAGAAAGCAGCTAAAATGCACCACGCCCGAGGAGTGCAGCAAGTCGAACTCGCTATTAGGTTTCGATAGAAACATCTCTACAATTAAAGGTTTTTAAGCGGTAGATATCGCAACGTCTTGCGTACGCATTTCGACTTAATGTTGACAAAATGAATTCCAAAACAACGTTTTGTTCAGCATTATTAAAACGCAAGATCTTACCAACTAGTAGCTTTACTTTTGTTCGACAATGAAATCATCGAAATATATAATTTGTAGTGCAATCTTTCTAAACGGCGGTGTTTAATGTATAGTAATTATATACATCGTTTAGTTTGTATGTAGTTGCCTATTTTTATTTTTTCTAAACAAACATTTGTATGAAATTTTAATGAAACAGAGTTAATAAATTTAACAAATTGGTTCTACCAAATCATTATGACGGGCTCGTGGAAAGCATTCTCGGAATATTCTATACCTCAAAATCCCAAGCGCCTAGTTTCAATACCTTTCATTACCCAGAACTCTATTTGCTAAAATTAATACCAGTAACGTAATTAATATATTTGAAAGTCCCTCTTTGGTTTCAAATAACGGCCTAGTAAACAAAATAAAATCAGTTCTTAAATTGAAAATTATTAAAGAGGCATATGCGGTATAATCAATAAAAACTAATTAGCTCCTGAACTAACAACCACGAATTACCAACATATTTTATCAGTATATAGAGTCCCTCAATGTGAAGATAATTACGAATGTAAATAGAGGTGCATTACTGGCTTAACTAACAACGGTTTTACAGTGCCAAAACTTCCCTTGGGTCAAAAGATAAATAATATTTGCGACGTCTTCGGATAATATATCTTTTACCTTCAGACAGTTCTTAAAAATAGTAACGAAAAATGGAATTATTAATTGTGAATAAGTAACTGTCTGAAATAAAATTAAAATAACGGCATTCGATATAAATGAAAAATAGGCCATAATATCCCAAAAATTAAAACATTAAAACTATAGTAAATTAATTTTAACATTAAATTAATACGCAAAAAAACATAATTCGTTATAACATAAAGTATCGATCGTATCTCATTGTGTTTTACAGTTCCGAATGCGCACTAACATCCTGCTGCTTTTAGTCCTCGCTTAATTTTGAACGAAGTTGGCTGCATTTCTCTCATGTTTCAATTTTCGATAAAATTCGCTGACAGGTACCGTAATCAGTTTTACAATCATTTTCTGTCAATTGTCCTTTAGGATTGCATTTTGCATTTGTTGCACATTTTCATGCGTTGTGGTCTATGAAGGCTGTCCAGAATGACTACAATCCACCAGTGACGATCTTCGGTTTTTGATCACCGTCACCACAGACTTCTTTAAGGATTTCGTGAACTTTCACAGGCACTTTCATGAAGTTTCTGATATCTGTTATTTTTACGAAATAAAAATCACAACACATCAAAAATATAATTATATGTAACATTTGCAATATGGCGTCATGTGGTACATTGGTTCACAATAGTTATTCACACAGCTGACTAAACCCTCAAATTTACACACATTCGGTTCGGGCGGGACATTCACATTCTCAGAATGTCTGGACCGCACCTCGTATATCAATTCACTTTAACCTCTATATTTTATATCTTCTACCTGTATGAACTAATATCCACGATCACTAAAAGTTCGTATGCCAAACGGCGGGTTTCGAATAGGGGAACAATTTTTTTGTTGCCCACTATAGTAAAACACATTTATTTAATATGTACCTAATTGTAAATCATTTTTACTAAAGTTACAAATTATTTACATTTCATCCATCAAAATATGACTCGCTCCTTCACTACCCTACGAGCAGAGACTTAATAGTTATCTACGGAGCCGTGAAACGAAAGATTTACGTTATTCACAACAGTAGTCATTTTTTGACAAACCTGACATAAATTTTTGAAAATTCAACTCAACTGATCGCACAATTCATCACGGTTGACTGTACAGGACGCGGAGTGCCCCTACGGTCTGCAGTTTCCAATGCAAGAGGACATCGTCTACTCAGGGCAGCGCCAAAGGCGCTCGCGCAAAAATGGGTTGGCAAGTGATGACAGAAGACGTGAATGTAATGAAGTTCGCTACATGGACATCCATCCTTCATGGAAAGTGAAGCGACATGTTCTGAAATTTTTTTTATTTTTCAACATATTCTTCCTTAAAATCAACGCATTTAGACCAGCAACGCTCTGAAGTCCCACTAAAGTGGGATTATCCGAGGCCTGTAAAATATCTATTGCAAAACTCGGCTCCCCACAAGTTTTTTAATTGTGGGAAAAGCCGAGATAGCTATGTGAGGTGAATAAAAGGGATGTAGCAGCAAATCGCATTTTAATGCACTGGTTTGGTCATCGAAACGACTTATGGCGGCAAACATTATTTCGACAAAAAATGATTTCCTTCTTTGCTGAATCCGATTTTGTTCATGGATATTCTTATCCAGTTGATTTAACATCCCCGGGAACCGATCGAGAGGTTTATCAATAATGCCTTCTTTGATGGTGGATAATGGCAATGTTGTATTGCTTTGATTGTTATTTGGTTACTAAACGACGCACAATATCCGTTATGTTTTTCTTAAATCGGGTTAAATACTCTTTAGAGTATTGACCAATAAGCGTTAATGCCAAGTTCTTCGGTTAAAATGCAATAGATGCCTTCATCTAGTAGGCCTACAGTCTTAATAATATTATAAACCTTCAATTGATGATCGTCTAGTACTGCACCATGGACCTATTCAGCGATTTCAGGATCGTTATACTTTTTGGGCGACCGCTACAATAATCATCTTCCATATTTTCTCAACCTAGCTTAAATTGGGTGCTACACTTGAATATAGTCGAAAATCTCCTTTTCATATCGATATGAATATTTGTGACCAACATAGAGTCCGCGCAAAATCCGATGAGTGGTGGGCATGCTTTTCGACATGCATAAATCAATGGTGTAAGGGCAAATGTCGAGATTTTCAAAAAAAATTCTGAAAGATACAGTTTTATGCTTTGCAAAGAGATCTTTCGCTTGTATGGCAACTGCAAAGTTCCTATGTATTTTAGCAGGGAAGACTATTCTTTGCAAATCGATACTTAATAGATGCTGTAAGCACTTATTTTGAAGAGCTTCCAAAAGAATATTTTTCGAGGTGGTTGGAACGATGGGAAAAGATATTGCATAGTAGACGGTAAAGGAGACAATATCGAAAAATAAAAATATTGAAATCATTCTTTGTAACCATGCAAGTCCTTCCCGCCCCACACCTGAAGGGCCGTGCAACAGTGACATACGGTCCGTATTGCTCTCGCTGCTTTGCAATTTGTGTTATTTTCAATGAATTTTGTTGCAATTTCGGAACCAATTAAGCTACCAAGATGAAATAATACCTAAATTTGTACCAGATAATGTAATATACAAACTGTGTAAGATTAATAAATATTGATTCAGTATTTTTTTGAGCTTAAAATTTAATATCGCACTAATAACAACGCACATAATAAGTACGCTTTATTCCATTGCATCGTTTTGAATGAGAATATTAATGATTGTTCCCTCTGGTAATAATTTTAATTTAATGTAGATGTTATATCAATGGTTGAATAAAATACCATTAAAAACCAATAACAGTGTACAAATTTTTAATGATTTATAGACATCACAGTCAGATAAACATTTCAAGATTTACGGTTATCAGGTTCTTGATTATTAGTAGATAATAGCTAATTTGGAATTCATTTTTAACAGAAAGTAGCTAACTGTTTCTGATGGATAACTGAATCAATATTTTTAGAATACCACAGAAAATATATTTAATAAATTAAGTCTCCGCAAGAGGCTGGATTATAACCATTAAATAACAAAAAAACGTAATTGGCAGTGCCACTTAGATGCCTGGAATTACAGATCAGTCGTCTTGTTAAATTTTAAGTTATTAAACTGTATGTGTCTATAACAAACACTACTGAAAACCACAAGTATAACAACGACAACTTACGCAAGTTGATTTTTATAATGTCTATACTTAAAGCATATAATGATATGTTTAGGATTATTTATCTTTAAATAACCCAAAAACAGTTTCAAAATATGATTGCTGTGCGCTGCAAAGTCATCATTTCTAATTGCTGATTTGCTGATAACCTTACGTTTATTTTATAAATTATATCTTGGATTAACTAATGTCAGCTTTTAATGTTAGATCAAAACATTTATGATTACTTAAAGAGATTGTTTAATAACTCTTGCAAATTGTCAATATAAAAGTAATATAAATTAAATGCCACCTTACTTGACTTCTTTAATAAAGATTGTATTTTAAATTTTAAAATACGTATACATGTAACGTCTGCAATTTCTAACAATATAATTGAAAAAGTTTACACATCATTGACAAAGGATTAGGCAACCCATATAACAGCAGTTACTACAGTGCATTGCAGTGGGTTTGTGTTTATTAATATGGCGCTGCTTTTATGAAAGAATTGAAAATTTTAATTCGACTTTATCTTACCTCCAAATTAATTATGATTAGTAACATACCACTAATTTTTTTTAAACGAATACTTGATCATATTTAAAAGGGTAAGGTAATGTACCACATCTAAGAAAAATAAAAATGGAGTGCCTTCAACAAAGAAAAATAAAACAATCTAATTTATTTTGCGAAAATACCTTAAAAATAATAATTTAAAAGATTATTTGTGTAAAGCTTCAGGAAAATTGGCTCCGACAAGAACGCGTTTTCTGTACCTTATTAAGTTATAGAATATTGCAAATTAGAAAATCAACTAAATAGACATTAAGTTTAAAATGCGCCTTCCAATAGATAAATTGTATGCAAGAAAGTATTATCATAGCAACCACCGAAAGATATTAAAAAGGCAAACCCAGAAGTTCTCAGCGTTTTTCGTTATACTTCAGTTACAGATTCAAGATCACCTAGAAGTTACTATGTGAGAATAAGTGAAGTGACTGGTACTCTAAGATAGACCAATCCAGTTTCAAAAATGACCGCAATCAGAACGTCAATAAAATTCTGAAGATATTTCCTTCTACGTACAAGTTACTTAGAGGGTAAACAAATAAAAAAATTTCGTTAAACACAGTTTACATGACAAATTAATAACAAGTTCATTACATTGTCCGGTAATTCTTTTTTACAATCAACGAACAATTTAAACATTCCTGGTATTTTAGATTGTAATATTTTAAAACAAAGGATTGACTCGTACTTGTTATATCTCAATCTCTAGTATCTTTTAGAAAGGTTTCACTATTAAAAACAAGTGAGGGTTGGCCTATACATTATCATTAGTTGCGTATAGTTATTGATTAAGATTTATTTGAATATTATAAATAATAATAATATAATGTACTGCTATAAATTTACGTTGTAAACAAAGCAGTGTTTATTTTTGTTTATTTTTCTTCATTTAATAGGTGTTGAAAATATATACTTTTGGAAAACAATAAAGGTGTCAGGTATCCTAAATTCTCAGATAAGCGAAGCTCTGAGGCTATTGCATCTTCATATCTTAGAAGCACAAGTGCAAACATAGGGGTTACACAAATAGAAGTAAAATATTGCTGTGGTTCCCTCAACCTTTTTAGTTGTGTCACGTTTGTCAATTCAACTGAGCTCCGAATTGCATCAAATACTGGCGAAATGATAAGATGCGCAGCTTAGTTAGCCACTAGACGTATGGACATTAAAGAAAAATAAACAATACAAGAGCGATTTTATTACTGGTTCACAACTTGTGCACATTTACTTTATTTTTCCCTGGGCAAACACTTTTTGTACCATGAAACAATCAGGCTCTGTCGTTTTCAACTCCTCACTCTTATTGAATCGCTGAAAACCAAGCCACCCGCCTATTGAGATAGAAAAAAAGATGAAAGTTACTATGTGTTTATGGACTGCTCATTGAAGCTTCCAAATTTTCTGGACAGTGCAAACTGTAGTGTGACGTTACGCGTTGTAGTAAAGCATACAATTCATGACGTCAGTATCCCACATTTCAAAGAGCATCTCCACTGTGAGCTTCGTTAAACTCACTAAGCGAACAACTTGTTGGTCCCAGATATGTGTTTACATTTCAATTAGATGTCGACATAAGAAGTTCACGTTTCAGCCTGGCATGATGTGGACGGGGTTCATATTGCTTACAGATAACTGTAAGGTTAGAACTATTAATACTAATTCTTTCAAGCATTGTTTGAGTTCCCTGCCATTTCTGACGCCGAACAGCAAAAAGATCTTTGAATTCATATCGTCTTAAATATAGTTTTACAGCGACATCAAACTTGTGAAACATTTTCATTTCTTTTAATGTTTACTGTTGCTCTACTTTTTTCATTTTCTTCATTTTTTGTACCAATTTCACAACACTTATGACAATTCAGCGTATAGCTTGTAGCAAATAAAACTTTTATGTCTTTTACCTTTGATATGTAATTATTAAGTTCCTTCATTCTATTTCAAATTTTGTTTAATTAAATTAATTCATTTCCGTTTATTAATATTTAAGAGCGTTTACAGTATTTTAGATTATTTTTTAGAAATATGTGTGTATTTCTTAAAACATTTTGACATTGCACGAATCGATAAAACTTGTAAAATTTCCGTATTTAGATAATGCTCATACGATGCAATTTTCGCTTTTAATTACCATAACACTTTCTCTGGGTTAATTGCAAACAGATTAATCTGCTTTTTCCTAAATCAATCTACGATTTTAGTAACAAAATTACATCTTCTGCTCTAAGAAGGTATTCTAAGTGTTTTAATGTAAAATAGATAACGAAACAGTTGCTATTACGGAGAAATTTAACCAAGCCCTAATTAATAAAGGAAACTGCCCTAAATTTTCTATCCATCAACATCAAATTGCTTCTTTAAGGCGTTCTAGTAAGTATTTGTCAAATACTAAAGGCTGATATTAGTTGTACCGGGCTGCGTACGCATATATCCCAATTAAGACGTTACGCAATAGAACAATTAATACCAGTATATAATTAAAAATTCAAAAACCCGTGAATATTAATATCAAATAATCCATGTAAACTTATAAACTAAGCTGAGAAATTACACACAACATTTGTTATTATCTGTAATAAATTAATAGAAACAAAATATAGACTTTTCACAATAAATTTGTTGATAAATACTTACTGCCAACGTTCCCTAAAGCTATAATCATGAAGATCCTGTTTGATTTCCTCGAAATTATTGTAGCTTACATCGATATATACTGATCTTTAGGTCCTACCTACTGCTATAAATAAAATTGATTCTACCAGGAAGAGATGCGCTTTCCTGAAATCCACCACTATACTGTATAGCTTATTTTCTTCTAACGATCAACGATTGTTGCCATGAAGTACGTTGTTAGTGATATGCTCGAACGTTATGATTTTCATCAGCATAACTAGAACCTTAAGATTACGAATATTTGATCTGACACTATTTCCCTGTTCTGTTAAAATATTAAATGGGAATGACACGCATACCAGGGAGTTTTAAGTGTAGAGAAACTAGCCGACATAACAAAATATGCTCCTGAATAAATAAAAGTTAATAATACTCCTCTTGCTATCATTAACATTAAACCAATTCCACCAGCTTTTGTAGCCATTTTGCTGAACAAAACAGAGTTCATTCTAATTTTAGGTCGGGCCTTATAAAATTGATTCCCTTTTGCATTTCTGTATTTTTATACTGATGCCACGGAGAACAAGTTGGATCATAAATGGTAATGTAATTTTATTTTTACCCAACGAAATTTAATATGGATGTAATAGATCAAAAGACATGTGGTGGGGACAACATGTGATTTTGTTAAATTGAAACTCTAAGCCTAGGCTCGTCAAAAGGAGTTAAATGTTGGCAGTTTAGGTCAAAATTTTGGGCAAATGAAGTAACATATGAAATAACTGCGAACAGACAAAACGTTCCATATTATGCTCATCTGAGTTCTGAAAAGCGTAGCGCACCCACGACATACGTCGTTTGCGACAGAATTTTTTGTTTGTTAGATTCGAAACAGTGAACTCTAGAAAAGATAAATTTAATCAGTGGTACAGAAGCATGTATAACATTTAGAGAATCGATTTGTTTCGCATTAGCCCTAAAATGTAATTAAGATGCCAATTTCGATGTACTTATTTATTTACTTCCTAGGAAATTTACGTATATAAAACCAAAATTATGGATAATTTTGATTCTTAAATAATTGCGCGGCGGCTGATATGTTTGTGGAACATTTCTACCAGAACCTTCCAAACAGCGCCTTTTGATATTCGATCCAATTCGTGTAACTTCAAATTTAGTTGTTGCGCACATTTTGGGCCACAGCCTAAAATATATTTTGATATTCAAATTCAGCAATGGCTTGATTTAGAAAAATATTTACAACGAATCATTCGTAAAACCTATAAATTTGACCAAAAATATAACTTAGTTGCATGACTAGGAAAAATTCACGGATACTTCCTACGAACCATTGCATTCAATAAAACTTTTTTTGAATTATGTCGAAGTTCGTTAGTGGTAACTGTAAATATGTGTAACTTTATTGGCTTGATATTTAAAAGCGCTTCAGCTGGTTTGTCTACCTCGTAGCTAACTGAAAGAAACGTAAAATTCTCTTGAAAATGCACAAACGCTTTATGTACAATTGACCTCAAAGAAAAGGCACACTGTAAAAGTGTAATATATTTTGAACAGTCTCGTTCTAAATGTTGGATTTGATTGACTACCACAGTGGGATGTTTTACTTGTTTTCTGGACAAAGTTATAAATATTGATTTCACAAAATGTTTTTGTATATATACAAGTGTATATTGGGTTTTTGCAGTCACTGATTCGGAAACTAACATCACAAAATTCAAATTCAAAATGGCTAATCCAATATGTCCGCGGAAAGTATTAAAAATTGTGTTTTGCATAAGAATCAGGTCCAAGAGCATTTGACTGACATTGAATCCGAACCTGATATCAAGAACTTAAAATTCAAAATGGCAACCCAATATGGCGGCGGATAGTATTAAAATTGTGTTTTGCATAAAAATGAAACTCAAGAAGTTTCGGGTGTTACTGAATCTGAATCTGATTAAAACTTTCGATTTCAAAATGACTAGTCACATTTAATCAATGTTTTGATCTTTAAATTTAATGTCAAAATTGTCCAAGTGAGAGACTGTATTTTCATATTTAAAGTTGCACTATTCGGGTAGCAATACTTTGACTTAATTCTAAATCATCTGTATAATTTGCAATTAATAAAATTACAACTTCTGATGGAAGAAATTTACGCTCTTTTGTATTAGCTCTATCAAATAGACTAATACTCGAAATTATAATATCTGAAGGTAACTATGGTAAGAAATAAGTCTTCCCCGCTAGTTTTGGTAATGATTTTATTAAACTTTTGAGAGTTTGTAGTTCAATTTACAATTTTCATGTTACTAGGGTCAAAGGTTTTCGTCTAAACCTCATTGATTGACATTTTCAGGGCTTAAATACAAGAGTACATGCAGGTTGTTTATTGGTTCGGTTATTTATAAAATTGTAAAACATACAACTTTTATCTTGTTTTAATTACAATTTTAGAAATAACCGAACCAATAAAAAATTTGAATGTACTCTTGTATTTAAGCCCTGAAGATGTCATTCAGGTACCAATAAGGTTTAGGAGAAAATGTTAGACCCTAATAACATAAAAATTGTAAATTGAACTACAAATTTTAATAAAATCATCACCAAAACTTGTGGGGAAGACATATTTCTTACCATAATTACCAAAAATAATCATCTCAATTACATGGATCCGCTTGAAGATGTAATATCTGAACTTGGTATTGCAACATTTTCTCTGCGGATCTAACACGCAATTTTCCATCGTGTTCATTCCTATGGGAAAGTCAACATTGCAACAGTCTTCGCTTTCAAAAGGGATAGTGTCACCACGACCTTTAGCCTACTGGCAACGCTGAGGAGCATGGATGAAAATGCACACATGGATAGAAAAATTGTTGATAACTCGAACCCTGGAGCGGATGGTTCATACGATTTTAGTAGAACCAGTCATCAGCTCACCCTGCCAGAAGAATCTCTAGAAGAGTGACCTGTTGACCTGTTCTACTAGAGTCGTAGAAGCTACCTACTCCAGAGTCTGAGTTATCATCAATTTTTCTATCCATGTGTGTATTTGTATCCATTCTCCTCGATGTTGCCCGATTATCCTACATTTCATTGAGCATGGTTTTATTTACAGCACCGAGGCTCTTCCTTACCTTCTATATAGGAATCATCACGAGTAGGTTTATGAGAAGACTTCAAAAATCCTCGAGTGAACATTTTGAACTATAACCATGATCTTGCTAAATTGAGCAGAAATCGTCAATTATAGCTATTACACTTGTCCCTGATTATAAAAATCATATCTCAAGAAGTGGTAGCTAGGGCCAGATTTATTAAACGTTTTTAGGAAGAATAGTGTTCTGCCTAATATGCAAATTCAAGTTTGAGTTGTCATCATTTGTTCTTCAAAAATTCTGGTACTTTAAATACCAGAATAACGTTAAAAAATAAATTTCTTTTACGTAAAATTGAAAATGTTCTCATTCGGAATAGTCAAAGTTCAATTTATTATCATTATTTTAAAGCGTTAACTTGTATTAAAATGAACAATGATTTGTAAGTCTCCAATATTTTAATAGAGAAAAATGTGAAAGAAACTCAGTTTCAATGTATGAATACATACGAGAGCGGTCTGATAATTACCCGGTTTCCAAGAGATGGCGCCACTAATCACCGAATCTATATCATTCCTGTCAAATACAATCTGTTAGTAGGCTGCATGTAAATTTTTAGCGCTATATGTCATTTACTTTGTTTGACAGCCATAAAAAGCGAACAACTTGTTATTGTGTTAAAATAATGGATAAAAACGAATTTCGTGCATTGATTAACCATTACTTTTTACGTGGAAAAACCGCGAAAGAAACAAAGAAAAAGCTTGATAAATATTATGGCACATCTGCTCTAGTGAATTCAACTGTGATTTATTGCTTTGCAGAATTTAAATGTGATCGCACAAGCACAAATTAACATCGTTCAGGTCGACCAATCGAAGTGATCACCAAAGGAATGTTCGATAAAACCCATGATATCGTTTTGGAAGATCTACTAGTGAAAATGCGGGAGATAGCTGCCATCGTAAACATTTCAAAAGAATGTGTGGGTAACATTTTGCATGAACATTTACATATGAAAAAGCTGTCAGCAAGATATGTGCCGCATTTGTTGACAATTGAACAAAAACGCAATCGTGTGGTCAATTTAAACCAATGTTTGGCGATGTTTGAACGTAATGCAGATGCATTTTTGCGTAGATTCATAACCGTAGATGAAACATAGATCCACCACTACACACCTGAAATAAAACAACAATCAAAACAATGGGTTGAAGCTCCTTCAAGCGCACTGAAGAAAGCAAAAGTGGTTGCATCAGCTGGAAAGGTTTTGGCGACTGTTTTTTGGGATGCATAAGGTGTAATACTCATCGATTATCTTAAAACGCAAAAACTAAATGAGGAAGTTAAATGAGAAACTGATGAAAATTTTCGAGGACGATAAATCGTACTACAAGGATGGCCTAATGAAATTAGAAAAACGTTGGACTAAGTGTATCGAGCTAAAAGGAGACTATGTCGAGAAATAAAATGAAATTTTGTAGAAAAAGTTGTGTTCTCATATTTAAACCGGCCATTTATCAACCGCCCTCGTACGTATCTGAATAAAAAATGCCAAAAATAAAAAAACCTTTGCGTGGATCAAATTGGCCTAATTTTATTCCAAGCGCCGTTGGGGTTTGAAGAAACTTTTACGGTTCTTAAATGTTACAAACTTATGATGTTTGGTACATTAAAACTAAACAATTGAAGATTAGCAAAAGATATTTTCCTCTGATTAAACTACAGTTGGTCTTAGACTTAACGACCGTCCCCGTCTAAAACATCAAGATAGACAAGCTAGATTCCAACATACTATATGTATTCCAAAATTTTTAGGAGGAACGTTTGGAGGCACTATATTCAGAAAGAAGCCTCCCATGAAGCTAAGTCTAACCATTCAAAGGTATGTTGCTTTAATTCTGGAACCTGTATACTTAAACTATGGAGAGGTACACTGGGAGAAATTTTTATCTTTATGCATGATAATGCATCTCCACAATCAAAAGTACCTGCAGAGCTGCTAGGGACTTTCTGGAAAGGAAATCTGTAACTATTTTGGAGCAGCCCCTATTAACCCGATCTTAGTCATAGTGAACATCTATGGGACAAAGTTAAAAGAAGAATTAGAGCTCAAAAGGATAATCTCTGAAATGCAGAACAGCTTATTCGAGCTGCTATAGGAAAACAGACAAATAGCCCTCAAGAAGAAGTAGGCAACTGGAAACTTGTATTAGGGCTAGAGATTGTTGAATTAACAAAACTCTCTTTTTATATGCATTAAAACATCCAATTTTTCCTTTAAAATTTCAAGCATTGTTTAAACATTTTTCTGTGATTTGATTTAATTAAATAGTTTGATAGCCACTGTTTTTTACTCCCGATTTCCACTATTTTAGTAATACTCAACAGAAACCGAAATATATGTTGATTCTGTATAATTTTTGTTATGTATATTTTAGAAATATTCACTTTAGCAATTCGCGTTAAAAAGCTATTAATTTTAAAAACAATTTTAGTATTAAACAAAATTAACCTAGCTTTCTATACTTTTTCAAATTAAAAAGCATAATTAATATAACATTACAAAATTTCTTGCGTTAAATGATTTTTAAGAAGTTAATCTGAACTTAATTTATTCTGGAATTGTATTAAAACACCGTTTGTGTGTTTAATTTGTTAGACGCCATATTTGATTTACAAACGAAATGATACTATAAAGGGTGATTCATTTATATTGCGAAAAATTTTAAGGAAGAATAGTTTATTGAAAAATAAGTAGGGTCTTTCATATAATATTTTTTCTTCCGAAGCGTTCACGAGGAGTTATGCCCTTCCAAGGTTTTAGAAAAAATATGGTTTTTCTTTAATATTTCAAATTCAGTTAAACGTTCAGAAATAATATTTGGCATACGTTTAAATCTAATGAAAAGACATGTTACGAGTTGTGTTGCACTTCTCCCCTACTATCAGAAGGGGGTGAAATAGACACCCCTTACAATATTTATTAGTAG
>JAHWXV010236427.1:0-11876 GCA_024586415.1 Phrixothrix hirtus | reverse complement strand
TATAAATATAATCATCTTTGTGAGGATAACTTTCGATATCCTGCAATTCTAAATTAACAACTCCTTTCTGTATGCATATTTACAAAGCTGTAATGCATATAAGGAAAACAATATCATTTGCTAATTATATTTAAAAGATATATTTCAAAATTTATTACAAAATTATCCCAAATGATACGTAAATAAAAATCGGAAAATTAATCAAAATTCGAATTTGTTAATAAAACTATATAGAAAATGATATGCCACATATCTATATTACAGCTAAATACACATATTACTAAAAATCGCCTAACACCTAAAAATTCGAGAGAATTAACTGAAAAAATCAGATCAACCGTCAAAACTATATATAAATTTATATATTACACATGTACATTGCAACTAAACCCACGTGTGCTGCCATAGAAAGGGCTAACACATGAGAATTTGGAAAATTAATTAAAAATCGAATTCCTAACCGCAGTTCTCGACTGCATATGTCGACCGCAGACCTCGACTGCAGATGCTGACGGCAGATGTCGACCGCAGATGTCGACCGCAGATGTCGACCGCAGATTTCGACCGCAGATGTCGACCACAGATGTCGACCGCAGATGTCGACCGCAGATGTCGAACGCAGATGTCGACCGCCGATGTCGACCGCCGATGTCGACCGCAGATCTCGACCGCAGATGTCGACTGTCCGCCGTCATCGGGGGTAAGTTTCGATGCTGGGGTGTTGGAGTTGACCTGGAGAGTAGTTGTCATCTGGTTTGCAGCTGGTTGTTGCTTTGGAAAGATATTGTGGCTGGTTACGGCGTCGGTATTTCCAATTATAGCTATATTTTGTATCGTGGGGAGCTATAGGTTGAGGATATCGAGGAGGTCCGTTGGGCTGTACTGGTTTCATGTTTTTCAGAGCTGGTTGGATCCTTTTAAATATTTTTAAGCGTTCGTGGTGGTTGGACACTTCTTCATGGAAGAGTTCCAAATCTTTCTACATTTCCCTGGACGGTAACCGAGACTGCGGTGGTTCAAAAGTTGTGACCTTTGTGGTTTGAGCTTGGTCCAGTGTCGGTAATTGCGGAATAAAGCAAGGTTCTGCCTTACAGATGATTTTTCAGGCTATTGCTGCACGTGAGATACTCTGTGTTTATTTTTGATGACATCAAGGTCCACTTGATTCAGGAAATAGAATATTTGCGCCAGTATACTTGTAACGTTTAACCAGGTTGGTCTTGATATTCTAACAAGTTGGCTTATAGTGGCATGGAATTTTCTTTGCTTAATATTTTGGGGTTGGGGGGATGGATATTTTTTCTACATCAGGACAGTTGTTCAACACTTTATTCCAGAGTAGGCAAGTGGGATTGATTGTTGGCTCAATCTGGTTATTTGTGGAGTCAAATGGCCGTCCATGGTTGCCAACAGCGTAGAAGGTTGTGGATACGTTGATTGATTTGTTTTTCGGGACCTCGCCTCTTTTCTCATTTCGGCCAGCAACTGGTACCATTTTTCAGACTCGGTATCGTTTATTGGCGAGGTTACGCTGCAAAAACCGCAGGTTGACCTCAGTTTACGTAGGTGTCGGCTGCATTTCCGACTATGCAATGACAATCGCGGTGAGTACATCTTCTTTTTGACACCGATAGCAAACTAGTTTTAATCGTGCTTAGCATGTGTCGTGGTACACTTCCACCGGATTGGATAGTAACAGTAGATTATGTTTAAGCTTTTCAACAGCGGCTACTAGCATTTTCACCGTTCTATGTTGTATGTCGTTTCCATTACACACGCTTGGTTTACATTAGACGGAAGTTTAAATGTTTTGGTCTGATTGATTAACTTCCCATAATCCTCGTTTATCTTTATTTATTCAGTTACGTTCTCTTTTAAAGTATATAAAAATGAGAATAGTGGATTTTACTAAGTAATTATGACGAGTAATTCATATCACATTATTTTAAAAAGCTACTAATTTACGAACATGTATAAACATAAATCTATGCTTCTGAATCTATTAGAATTTTAAAAAAGGTTTATGCGAAATCTTTACATAATCAACAGTGTTATGATAACTACTTATTTTTAAATACATGTCAATAATGAATGACAAAAGTTCAATTTTCTTATTTGCTAATTAGGAAGCTCCAGGAAACTGAAGTAAACAATGAGGTGTATATTGCAGCTAGCGTTAGTGATGTCTCTTGACCTAGATTTTGAATTCAGTGCTTTCAATAATGATCATTATTAATTAGATTGCGCGAAAGAAAATACGAATACATTTAAAACCAAAACCGAAAATGCAAAACCAACAATACTAGCTGTTACGGATAGCAATTCATTACAATCAGTGATAACGACCAAGCTTAAGCAAGGGGTTAAATACAAACGTTTAACTAACGAAGAAAACATAAGTTGTGATAAATCAAAGCAACGGCTGAAGCCACCTCGTACAGAAAAATGTAAAAAGACGTACAGTCCCTTGTTTACTGAAAATGACCGTCTGGAAATTTTGAAACACCTTTGGTCATTACAAAACTATTTAAGGCGTAAATGGATGACTAAACATGTTCAAATAGTGTTTATAAAAAGATGAACAGTGGCAGAAAATAATGAAGACTATGTAAAAAGTGATAGTCGTAAGTTCTTTTTTTCTAGAAACAATAAAGGTGTTTGTGTTTGTCGGAAATTATTTTTGAACACACTTGGCTATCCTAACGATTCTGTTATTACGGAATTGTGTGCTGCTATGAAAAAGTCACCAATATTATCTTCCGTAAAAGTAAATAGAGGATTAGCTAGCAATTCTATTAGAAAACGTGACCTTACTTTAATTGTACAATACATTAATGGTTACAAACCTTGTGTCAGTCTCGCCGTCATAATTCCCTTAACATAACATATTTACCGCAAGAACTAATAGTGCAGACCATGTATAATGCTTTTAACATCAATCATCCTGGGTTCTATAAGAATGAACTATATAGACAGACTCTAATATCTATGCATATCTGATGTTTGTGTAAATTGCTTGTCTTACAACATGTCACAAATAAAAAATAATATTCTATTAGTGTTTGCGAATCAACAAGAGTAGGATTTACATAAAATATAGGCTTCGAGAGCTATAGAGAAATAACATTAGGATAGTCTTATCCCAGAAGATAAAAATACAAGAATATATTCTATGGATTTACAGAAACAACTTTTACTCCGCAAAATGCCAGCAGTGAAAAGCAGTTCCTTTATAAATCGTTTTGTAGCTTTTAATTTGACATCTTGTTCTTTGAAAAAGTATTTTCAATTCAACAATTATTGTTTTATGTGACATAAAGCCGTAGCAGGACGTGATGGTCACCATATCCTGTATGCCCTTTTCAAAATTTTAGAGGATGAACGAAATGTAAAGGAACTTGTCATTTGGATAGATAATTGTATAGAGCTAAACCATAATTGGATTTTATATACATATTTGAATTGAACTCGCACCAGATTGTATCACTATACGTTATCTAATAAAAGGTCATACATGCATGAGTGCAGATGGCATTCACGGAAATATTGAGCGAAAAACAGCAAACATTTGTAACATATATAATTATGTAGTAAATTCCTCTAGAAAAACCGTTCGTGTTTTAGATCTTACTACTTTTTATAAATGGGAGAGGAAACCTCAGCACCTTCACTAAATTCATCACTACTATTAAAATAATAAGTATTAGCAGTTCACTTTCAAACCAGTTTATTCAAAAACGGCAAAGCCAATTTATGTGTAGTTTTTGCAGCTTATCAATAAATCATTTGTTATTATAACTGAGAAGTTTTGTTTTGTTACCTAAAGCCGTTTTGTAAGTGTAATGGATTTTTTACAAAAAAATGCAATAACTAGTTGTGTTCTCAGAATGAGAAAAAGTTTATAACTTTGTTATTGGTGAACAAAGTTTAACGAAATTGAAATAGTATACGGCTCAAACCTTGGAAAAGAGACGGTGTATATCACAGTTTAGGAAGTACTTTAGTTTCTCTATTTCTTACTAAAAAGCTAAATTCTCCGCAAGCTGTTATTTATGATAGAAATTGAAAATTTCCTTTTTTATAATATGCATTAACATTATCTGAACAACGAAGGTTAATTGGTTTTAACAAATTATTAAAAGTTGTCTTATAATTAAAACTGGAAGATTTTGAGAAAGATGCAAATAACTGCCGTCGATGTGTTAATTCGTAGCTAACCGCATTGAAGGTCATTCTGAGGTAAGCGGTAAACATGTTTCTGTTATAAGAAATTATTCTATGCGTAATAATGTAAATATATTTTGATGGTTACAATAATACCAAGAGATTTTGTTGATAAATACTTTTCAAATTAATAGATATTGATAAAGGAAATCCACGCAATGACCTTGTGATAACGAATTAAGTTTGTTTATAAAAGAAATCCGATTTTAAGCAAAAGAGCAAAATGATACATAGTGTATTGTAAAGTGAAAGTGTTATTTTTTCTAAAATTCAAAGAAAATGTCTCAAGACGTGTCCGCACAATTTAACGAAATTGTATTGATAATTAAAGTGTATTTCGAAATGGAAAAAGACTTGGCATAAATAATATTAATCTTAAACAAGTAACAAAGCGAACAGCAGAATGTTTGGGATTTAGCACACACAGTGTTGAAAGGATTTCACATGAACAAAGGGTTTCTGGTACTGTTACAGCAGCTAAACCCAGAAGTGGTAGGTCTAAGACAAAAATTGATGATTTTATTAAAGGCATTATAAGAATACAAATATTCATTTTTTATGTGGAAAAACAATTTCCAACCGTAAAGGAATTGAATCAAAGTATGAAAGACGTTAATCCTGACTTTCCTTAAGTTTATAATTCTACGCTGAACAAATGGGTAAAAGAAATGAACTTTATCTATAAAAAACTAGAAGGTAAACTGATACTTATTGAGAAGAATAGTATAGCTACTCAACGAGCGGACAACTTATCCACTATCAAAAGATACAAAAACGCAGGTTGGAATATATTTTATATTGATGAAAAATGGTGCGGCGCAAACCACTCTAAAAATTTAGCTGGGTAGAAATTGTTACACCAGAAATTCGTTATAGCATTGATAATTAACAGGGACACCGTTTAAGAAATTAATGGGTACAGAGGTTGAATCAAATGTCCGTCTGGAGCAGGACAAAGAGTTATTATTTTAGATATAGGTAATAAAAATGGATTTTTACCAGGTTGTTTGAAATGCTTCATCGGTAAAGAGGGTCATCGATTACCATGACAAAATGAATAAACAGCATTATGAAGAATGGTTCAGGCATGTATTCACTGTGATTCCCGCGAAATCAGTAACTGTTCTTGATCAAGCTCCTTATCATACAAAGTTAGATTCAGGCTTCCGCAATCCTATAACATCATGGAGGAAAGTAAGCATAATAGACTGGTTAATAAACAGAAAAGTACCTTTGCTCGAAGGAATTATTAATTTTAACAGCTTAATGAGACTTGTACTGATGGAACTATCCTGCACATACAGTTTTCTGCAAAATATTTGTTAGATAAAATACTCGAAGATATACAAGAGAATAATATGAAGCTTATGTGGCTGTCAGTTGCCCACTGTGAATTTAATCCAATAGATTTGGTTTGGGCGTATGTTAAAAATAAGATAGTAAAGTCAAAGAGGACTTTCGAAATAAAAGATGTTTTGGAACTTTGTTGATCAACCATGCAAAATGTACCCAAAGAGGTTTCAGCTAATTGTGTTAGTCATACTATGAAAATTGAAGAAAAATATAGGGTGAAGGAAAATATCATTGATATCACCATAGAACTCCTAGTCCATTAATGTGCAAGATGAGGATGATACTGATGAGGGCGATGGTGAAAGTACTGACACTGAAATCAATCAAAACGATGAAGAAAATGTTTGAATGTAACTGCTATCGGAATAAACACTTATTATTTATTAACCTTCCGTGGCTTGAGCTACGGCCTCACAATGTTACAATTAAATATAAATAATACTTATTGTTTCTATTACAGTTTTGATAAAAAATCGAACCGAAGTATTGTACTTTTTGCTGTCGTTTTTAAAACGCTTTACTATAAATTGTAAAAACGCATACATATGTTATAAATAAATTTTTGTTATACCTTGTATGTATCAATAATTAGAAATACACAATCAGATGCAGGTAAAGTTTCTTAACAATTTTATTATTGTGCCACTTAGGAGTAATAGCAATCTCTGAAACACTGAATTACATTATTCGCCCACAGTCTCACTTTGGTTTACGCTCCCGTCTTCCCCTCGCAGAATGTTTCCCGAGCGCTCTTTCGCATAAACTTTTTTATCTCTACAGGTCTTCACAATTTTCTTTTAAGTAGATCTTTTCTTCTTATGTGTTAATTTGTTTACCTGTATAACAAGTAGAAAGAATATTTTGAATATCTCTTCAAATGAGCGAAATAGAGTCGTTCGCAATTATTGATTGTAATTTTCGTATTAATGACGCGATAGCATTATAATATGTTAAAGCTATGTAATAATGTTCAGTCAATTATATATCCCAGTATATGCAGCTTTGGATTAATGGTTTTTGTTAAATTAATTTTTGAAGTTCGACATTCTTAAAAATATCAATGAAAAACACATTTTTTAGAAGGTATTTTACTTTTACCAGCGAATGCAACTTTGCAAAATTTTGAAATTCAGCATACTATAAAACTTAACTGCTATCAAAATAAACGTAGCCTGATCTAACTCGGTTTATTAATTTCTGAAATACAAGGTTTGAAAGTAAACCGCCAATACTTAATATTTTAATAGTAGTTCCGTATGAATCAGAAATATTCCGCGAACGATAAGGTTTTGGTTAGGAATCAGATATTTTTGAATAACTAAAGCTGAAAATCGAAGTGCGCATGCAATTTTAGTTCGGCTTGATCAGGGATCTTTATCGTGAAAGAAGCTATTGTCGACCCAGGATTAAATTATCGAACGAAAAGATGACGCGATCGTAAGTTTCAAACTAACTGTAAAGGGAATGTGGCCACGAACAAATTCATAAGAATACTCCTTCTACATAAAACTGCAGCGTTGATAAAAAGGATACTTATATTTTAGTTGAATAAAGTATGAAATAAATTACTATAGTTTATTAAATAATTTAAACAAAAGTAATTAATTTAAAAATGCCAAAAGGCATCCAGTAATAAGATTATTAAAAAATATTATACAGGACGAGTCTAAAATAACACACTTTTTCAAAAAAACCGCGAACATGACAGATAGATAATTGCCTGTTTAAAACTTTCACATAAACTATTTTAATTGACTATTAAAAAATACACAATCGTTTGTACATACATTTTCATTATTTGTGTACTTGTGCACTCTTCTCGAAACAGCGGAAGAAACTGTGAAACGATAGTTCCCCCCCCCCCCAAGAAATTTAGGAAAGCAATAGGTGTATTCATTTGGGCAAATATTTTTATCATTTATGTGCATTCCTAAATGTTGAAATAATGGTAAAGCCTGCGAAAACGGTGCTATTGCTGAAATTGGATATTCGGAAAATCATATGTACAATTCGTTTGTGCGCCTTTCTTTCTCCTGCTATATGTACATTAATGCACCAAATTTTAGAATTGTTACATTATAATGTTAAGCAAAATATCAACCTATATATATTTTTGTATATTACACAGAATTTTAACTCATTTACGTCTGATTTTTATTTATTTGCATTTCATGTGCGTAAAGATGTTGTGTACGAATGTAGGAAAGTGTATTTTCCATGCTGCACACATTTATGATCTTTACCATCGCCTCGATTATATAGTACCTCGTGCAGCTTAAATCAATGTTAATACCTTATAAATATGGTAAATGAATCGTGACAGTTCGATCGAATATGATAAACCGTCGAGTACTCTATAGACACGTTACATGCGAATGGTGTACAAGATTATGTTGTATAATATACATACAGTATGTTGCATAAGTTTAAATACACAAGCATCATTGCCACATTACTAAGGATATTTTATTAAATGTATAAAATTGTTTAATAAAACTTATTAAGATAGGAAATACAACATGCTACAATGTTATAATAAGCAAATTTCCGTTATATGTTATTAGTTGTTTATAGCAGTGGAAAATACAGTACTATATAGAAATTATCCGCGTTGCAAAACTCTGCATATAGACACAGCAATATGATAATTTTTGTTAATATGATACGGATTGACAATCGATACAGTGTGATATACTATTAAATGAAATTAGAAGTGTTATTTTTATAAGTTTATTGTTGTTTTAAAACTAAATTTTAAGTTTATAAGATGCCCACAACTAAGAGATCCGAATTGTCTACACGTGAACGAAAAATAATATTAAATTTAAAGAAATCAGGAAAACCTTATACAGAAATAGCATC
Source organism: Phrixothrix hirtus (assembly GCA_024586415.1). Taxonomy (NCBI): domain Eukaryota; kingdom Metazoa; phylum Arthropoda; class Insecta; order Coleoptera; family Phengodidae; genus Phrixothrix; species Phrixothrix hirtus. Next base: position 3,437 of record JAHWXV010236427.1, on the reverse strand, counting down.
AACAGTAAACAGGATACGTGTAACAATTCAAAGTGTTGTAAGACGATTTTCTAACAGTCATAGAATGATTAGTAATGTATGACGTGAACGGCCAAGAAAACTAAACAATTCTGCTTCAAAGGTTGTAACTCGTGCTGTAAACAGAAAACCTCATTTGACATTAAACTAACTTCCAATATGTTAGAGGGATCAATCAGCAATATCTAGAGCTTTACATAGACATAATTATACATTGTCTGTTGCTGTTAAGAATCCTTTCACATCTAATATCAATAGAAACAAGAGAAAGGAACTTGCTAGAGCCTACATAAGTAAACCAATGGAATTCTGACAAAGTGTACTTTTCTCAAACAAAGAAATTACAATGTTAATGGCAGTTATGGAAGAAAATTAGTATGGAAACGTCCTAGAGAAAGATACCTTCTGAAAATTATGCAAGGTACTGTAAAATATCGAGGTTAAAGTGTTCTTATATAGGGTTGTATGTCTGCATCGGGTCAAAGAAACTTGGTAATTATTAAACAAATTATGGCTCGTTATGTGTATTTAAGGATTCTTAAAGGAAATGTCCAACAAAATGCAATTAAAGTCAATATTCCAAAGAGTTACTATTTTCAACATGACAACGATTCCAAACCACAGAATATATAGTACGCCAATGGATTTCTTTCAACATTCCCCATTTTCTGCAGACCCTCTGCAGTCTACTGACATCATAAAACACCTATGGGCGGAATTTAAACGCAAAATTGGAAAAATTAATATTCGCTTCCTATGTTAGTTAGAGAACAGTTCGTTACGTGTACCTGAAATTAAGTACAAAATACCTTTACTGTGTTAATTATAATTTAATTGATTCAATTGAAAAGTTATTTTTTTACATGAAATTTAGTTACACGTTAATGTAATTTAGTTTTGCTAATGATTTGTTTAACATTCCACGATACCATCCCGTATGTATTTATATTTCATTTCGTTACATTAGTTAATGATGCAAAACGCCGTGAATTAAATTTTCGTCATTATTTGTAACTAGTAGAAAGTTAATTTATTTATTCATTTATAGATAAATAGACAGCTGATCACCTAGTATTTAATATTTGTAAACAAAACGTTAACGTTCAAGATCAAATCATGACCTGGATAATTATGTTTATCTCCCAGAAGTAGATAATGTTTATCGATCTTTAGCATATATATGTTATCAGCTAAATGAAAATTTTCAAATATTATTAGCCATTTCCCGCTTAACGATAATTAAATACTTATTTTTGAATACAGTTTTAAATGCACTGTCTGTATAGCTACCATTACAAATAAATTAATCAATAATTTATTTTCAGATAAACACGTAACTAGTTTTTATTGTTTTGTAAGGAAATTAATTGTTTAAAGATATCCCAGATAATTATTTACGTACCCTTATACAATTAATTTGACAAAATAACCGTTTTACTGCACTGTTTATGTCTATCTTCCGAATTACGAGGCAAAGTGTACATAAAGTCGAATTATGCTCGTTTTAGAAAATCATATAAATACGAGGTATAAATTCAAATTATTAACAGTTTTCTCTTCTCCTTCGAGCGTAGGTTTTGAGTAAGGTTTTTGAAAACGCTCTTCTAGCAAAACAATCCGTTTTATAGTATATTTTGGAACAGTTCATTCTTCTCCTTCAGGCGAAAAAGGTTTAAAAGAAGACCTTTCAGAATTGCTCTAATAGCAAACTCGTTATAATTTTCGTTCCAGACGTAATATTTAATTGATCCATTGAATTAATTATTACCGAAACCGTTTAGTATTCGTTATTCTATAAGACGTTAATGGAGAGCGTGTATTGAAACCAGGATCCTAGCTAATAAAATTCATTTATTAAATTGATTAAATTAAATTAATTAAGTAATTAATTAATTAACTGAGAAACATCACACCAGTAATTAAGAAGGTTTAAGCATTTTGTCAAACAGAGGTTACAGCACGTACTTATGAGATACCGTTTGCAATCAAGTAATAAACATACAATTAAAAATTTGGTTATTGGCGTCATCCTTACTCCAATTAAACTCCTTTCGATGTCGGAAACGATTTCGGGCTTATCAAACCCTGCAACTGAAGGACAATTCCGTTGCCCTTCCACTCTGTACTCATTCCGACACGTTTTCGAAGGCGTCGAAGTTACAAAACTCACGTCAATAATCCTTAAAGACGTTAATCACCGTACAATTAGCACTGTCAACATCAACACCAGTTAACGTAACGGTAAAGCAAAATATAACCGTTGACGCATAGTTACGTGTAGTTTCAGCTATTTTTGATAAATAAACTAGAGCGCCGAAATCATCGATTTTCGATCAAAACAAAATTAATGCATTCATACAACCTCTATCGTGATTTAAAATAACGGGCTACAGTACACATTTGTTTCTATAAAGGTTGATAACTGAGCTAAAATTAATTTTGAAATAGACGTATAAAATAGCTTTTTTTATATAAAGAATCTTTTATTTATAATGTTAGTACATGTAAATACGTTTAAATCAAAATCTGTACAGAATTTATAACATGCATTTTTAAAATATAATTACAACTGGTTAGAAAATGAATTTGTTCTAAAACTAAATTACATTAGTTATTAAAACTTAATGAAATTTCTGCAAGTTAATAATTAAATTTGCATGCATACAAGAGTTAGAAATACAGTATTCATTAGTAGGGGGGATATGCCGGTTTCAGAACCTCACGTCCTCACCTATAGCATTATAACCTGTTAATATAGCTGCCTCTCTCTAACACATGGGTGTATATGCAACTATCTCACTTTAGGCAGGTGTGACATCAACATCGATGAAAGAAAGTCACTAGATTTAGTTATAAAACCAGATTCTGGGGAATTTTAAAACTATGGAACTAGATTTAGTTACAAAATATGATACTAGGGTATTTTAGAACTATGGCTCTAGATTTAGAGTACGTTATACATTACAGAAGCCTACAACGTTTAGCAGCCGGTTTAAAACTTGTTAGAATACATCGCGTACTATTGTTTAACCAATCACCATGGCTGAAAGAATATGTAGACCTTAACACAAGAATGATAAACTTCGACAAAACCGACTTTGGTGAAATGTTTTACAAATTAATGATCAACTCCGTTTTTGGAAAAGCAATAGAGAATGTGGATAAGCGAACGGATATAAGACTAGTAACACACTGGGAAAACAATGGTAAATGACCAGGGGCTGGAGCACTAATAGCCAAACCCCAATTTAAGGACCGCTCTATACTTTGCGACAATTTAATAGTCATTCATATGGAGAAATTATATGTTTAAGTTTTTATATGTATGATAGCTAAAAAAATAAGCGTATGAAAACATATTTCGAGTATTATTAAATTAACAAAAGGTAAAGGCTTCTATGCTATTAAATATGGATAAT
>JAHWXV010236409.1:0-12876 GCA_024586415.1 Phrixothrix hirtus | reverse complement strand
CCTTTAACAAAAGGTAAGGTAGTTTTTAATAATCAAATTCGGGTGTCCTCTCTTTATTGCAGTTTTAATTAGTAAGTAATTGTTCGTTTGATTGTGCTTTATTGCCTGTATAAATTTGTTATTTTTCATTATATGCGATTTAGTTAAAAAAAAACAGGTGATATTATTTCATTATCCTAAGTAATTTTAGTGATAAGGTTTAACAGTATATTTCTTATAGGAAAACATTAGATCTAGGTAGCGAAAACATTTATAAATTGTAAGTCTAATCGAACTATATTAGGAGCGCTTCTCCAGTGGCTTACGCTGAATAAGTCTTTCGTAAATATCTCACAGTAAAAGCATCGCATTACGGTCGAAATTAGACTCCTTATCGTCTTGTTTCTGAAAGATCTTCCGTTAAGACATTTAGATAAGGTGGCGACCAAAAATAATGTCTTTTTCCCCGATTTTTGACTCTCGTAAGCCATCCTGAATTTTAGCCCAATTATTTTGAACAGACACCGTAAAACCTCCCGTCCTTCACTGTGGCTGCCTAGTTGATTCAGAGCAATCGGCATTTTTAACAACCGAAGCACGGCCGTGTAACGGCCATGTGATGATTCAGTGATCTATAACCACACTTACCTGGAGCCCGTCCGTGTCTTGGCCTTGCAAAATCGTTGTCCCACACAAAAAAATCGACTTTTGTTAGTTGACTTCAATAAATGTGCTATTAGGGATTTAGTTTGGCCAAAACATAAAAAATGATTTTGGCTTAACTTTTGCCTCCAATGTTTCTGACTTGTCTTCAACAGTTTTTCTTTGTGCTCCATATTTCTGTATTTTTTTACAACTCACTTAAAAACACGCTCTCATATACAGCCGTACCCGGACTATCACCTTCAAGCAGTAAATAAAACTATTTACCCAAGGTCTTGATATGGTCCTGACACGGCGCACGGTCACGTCACGGGTATGTGTAAACGATGGCATTTAATTTAATTGTGCCGTCACTAGACCGTTCTCCGATCCCGACACGGCCCGATGTTGTATATTTCTACTTTGAGCAAAACTAGGTGTATTGTATGGACAAAACGTGGGTCCACTACTACACTCCTGAGATAAAGGAATAGCCTAAATAGTGGACTGCAAAAATAGAACTCAAGGAAGGCGAATATGGTTGTTCCGCCGGAAAAGTGATGGCGACATTCTTGGGAACATCGTGGAGTTATTTTTATTGAATATTTGAAAACAGGTAAAATAATAACGCGGCCGGACTACGCACCATTGTTTGATAAATTGAAATCAAAAAATTTGTAAAAATTACGGCTTTTAAAGAAAGGTAAGCTGACGTTTCGTCAAAGTAACAGTTGCCATGGCAAACGAATATAGTTTGAATCGGTTGGCTAAGTCCTTGCGACTTTTTCCTTCCTTATTATTATCAACAGTTTTTGCTTTTGCCTGTTTTCTTTTACACTTTTGTTGTTCTTCAAACAGCGTTTTCGTAACCCTTTGATCTCTTTGCAACTTCCCTTTATAATTTTAGAAATTTCTTTGCACGTATCAGAAAAAGTTTCTTTACCTACAGATAATAAGCTACGAATCCAAGATTTGACGCGTATCATTAGGCCTAGCCTGAGTTCTTGGAAGAACCCTGACAATTTCTGTAGCAAGGAGAGCAGTTATACTTTTTATAAGTTTTTGTCTTGGAGTTAACTCTTTCTGTTAGGCACATCTGTTTCTTCTCTTGGAATTCTGTATTTCACCCAGTGTCTGTATTAATTGTTCGCCTGGTCGATATTTCTCAAGGCGTGCATGCGGAATCGCTCATATGGATAGATGTGTTTTGCTCGAAACCCAGTCATGATGCTGTTTAGGCCAGCTGGTTCTAGCTGCATTTTATTTGACTAGGTCAAAACTGATTTTGTTATTGATTACGTTTATTTGTCTAATTACTGGGAAACCGGAATAATACATTGTCTTTTTCGGTAGCCTCCATAACTACGTAGTCTAGATATGATAACGTCCCATCGAAAATGGGCGGCTTGAATGTGAAAAAATCTATCTATTTTATAACTCTGCTTTTTACCCAATCCAAGTTACTAAAATCATGGCAGGAATTGCTTGCCCCAGGATTTTCCCATAAGTAGCTACGGTTACAATTTGGGTGTGCTTTTCAGCTATAAAATGTACCATTTTGGAACCCCTTTTTAACCATAGAAGTTTGTTGCTTGTGTAGATTGAGTCAAGTACCCTACTTAACACTTTAACCAACCATCGCGGCTTGTCAATGAATCCTAGTTCAGTTATCACATCTCCGGGTTTTTTTAAATTGTCGCTGACAATAAATTTATTTAGTATAGCTGCTCCACGTGACGTTTTGAAGACTGTTTATTGATTCTATATTAATCAGAGGTTTATCATAGTGAATGTTGTAATTTGTATTTACCTGCATACAAATAAACAAGCCAGACCTTTGCAGCCTATAGGCATAGCAACATCGGAAAACGCTACGATCCAATCACGAAGAGCTAACAGATTTGGTGTTTTGGTATATTAGGTGAACAAAATCCATCTTAATTGAATCTAAGAGTTCGTTTTGATAAGTTCAAACTTTGCGCAATGAATTTTATATAAATAAATAGCCATCTATTTTGCTGTTATCCAATAATTCATTGTATATCGCTGGACAAAAGCAAACCAGCGTTTTGTAACCTAATTTTTAGAGATTTGAAACTCATTTAAAATTAGGTTTTCCTACATACGTCAGTTAATATAGTTTCTTACTCATTAGAAACTAATTTATCTTATAAGAGAGGCACGAGGTATGACAATTAAATAACAAGACTGAATTGAGTTATTGCATGGCAATGGTAACTATGTGGTTTTCATGTGTGAAGCTTAAACCGACAGCAGTTAAAATGTAGGAATTCTATTCCAATTAGTGATTGAACTGCTGAGGTATTAGTTTTGCGACCTTTTGCCAAAAATTATTTTATTCTACGTGTTTTCGCTATATTAGTGATTCCGGAAATTTATCAATTAAGACTTAATTAAAGACAAAACAAACTATAAGAAAGTGTTAAATACCGTGCGCAAGGGTATAATTTTAGTTTAAATTGCAAATAAACAAACTGCTTAATTTAAAGTTGTTATAAAACATGTTATAAGATAATTAATAAAGATTGCACAACCTGACGCATAAATCACCGTTTACCGTCCGAAATCAATCAAGATTTCTTTAATAATTAATAACAATTAAGCTAAGCAACAATCTCAAATGATTTAAATATTAATTAATTAGTAAAAACTAATTAAATACTATTGCGTAATATTGTTTCACATTATTCAAAAGCAAATGTATTTGTTATCCGAATTGATTAGATAGCAGACAAAGAAATCCATCTTTGCTGAATAAAGAACGTGGGTATGAATGTAAGCATAAATAAGACGCTCTCGCGAGTTGAAAATCAGTCTTCGTATAAGACTCAATACGGGATATTGCCTCGTACATAAACCGTAAAAGCTTTTCTATAAAGTCAAGCTATTTTGTCATTAAAGTTTCCAGCGATCTTAACGCGAATCTTGTGGACTCGCCAAGCCTGCTAAAATCCTGAATACAGTTCATATTAACAAACTGTTAAAAAGCACCGCATGCTAGAGATCTAGATACACAAATTCGAGAACGACGCTGTATTTCTTGTTGCTCTGTAACAAAAATAGACAAAAACAAAGTTACAACATTATAATCTCAGAAATACTCGTAACTGAATATTCCCGCTGTTACAGCCGCCGAACCTGCAACAAAATCGAGTTTGGGTCGACCACAAACTAGTTGGTCTGTAACTATTTGTGTCCGACGTCAAGCATCCGTCAACGTGATTGTGCATTGAGTTGTATTGATAGCGGACGCACAACTACTGAAATCATCCGTCATATGAAACATCCCGACATTTGCAGATGAGTTGCTAGGTATTGATCTGCAAACGACACTAAACTTCGTGACGTTTAGCGATACTGAGCAGCAAGGAAGATCGCGAGTATACGCTAACGTCCCGCACCAGATATCCGTCCCCTGTATAAATTACGTACACGACGACCGCCAAGGGCGACGCGCCCGTGCTCAGATCTGAAAGCATACTGTCGACTCTTGCATTCAGACGTATCAACACGTTTCACGTTTTATCAATGACTATTGAAGTACCGGGGCCCTGTGCCCTTTACCTGCAGCTTGAATTTGTGAACGGATATAGGAGTAGTGGAATTAGGATGGGAAAAACGGGTTCTTTGTGGCGATGGTGGTCGATCGCGCACTTGTTTCTGCGGTAACTGTCACTCTGCCCGGGTGTAGAGGTTATGCTTTCGGCACGTACCGCGCACAGAATGGCCTAATTTTTCATTGGCGCAGAAAATAGTCAGTAGGTGTGGTAGGACGGCAGTGATCTTATCCACGCCCTCTTTGAAGCTGGAGGCATCCTGCACTGCCTCAAGGATGATTGTTGCTGCCTGGAGCAGCTTTACAGCGTCCCAAGATGTAGGGGCGGCGGTGGTGGCGGCGACGGTTTCGCTTGTTTCTACCGGCGTTGTTGTTGCCTTTGGTGTTTTGTGGCCTCCGGCGGCTTCCGCGTAACTAGAAAGATTCCGTGTAGGCTCGGAGATTTTTCTAGTTACGGGTGTTTTTTGCGGCTTTGGGAAGTACGGACACCCTCTGTAATTAGCGGTGTGCGTGCCTTCACCGTTTGTACACCTTGCTGGATCAGTGCGTGGCTCTTCGCACTGTGCGGTCTGATGTTTGCTGCCGCACTTCATGCACATTGGATTTGCTTTGCAGCGTGACTGGGAGTGCCCGTACTTCTGGCAACGGTGGCATTGGACTATGCCCCGTTTGCCATTTCTCGGGCTTTCTGCCCGAATTTGCAGGGACATTACCGCCCGAAGGTTGTAAATCTCCCTGCATTTTGGTATCTTTGCCAGTTCAACGAAGTTGAGCGGCATTGGTGTTCTTTCTCTGCCGCTAAGCATTCTTCGTACCGATATGACCGTGAAGCCCTCGGAGAACAGTTCACTTTTAACCTCCTCGTCGGAGATGCCTTCAGGGAGTCCTCTTATTAAGACCCTAAGAGGCTTCTCTTCTGGCAACTTGAAGGTGTGATAAGATACGTCCTTGGCATCTAGGTACCTCCTTGCCATCTAGGTACCTGGTGATTCCCCTGTAGTCATTTATTGTACTGGGCTGCACTTTGATACCCAGCGTTACGTTCTTTCTGTCTTGATTTCCAGGTTTTGTTCTCTTAAGTCTTTGAGAATCGCGGTCCACTCAGTTTTCCCCCTGATGATTATCGGCGGGATCTTCGGGGATTTCGCAACACCCGCTGCTGCTCGCGGTGGTGCGGAGGTCGACGCCGACGCCTCTTCCTCCACGTCGGAAAGTGGGTCAAACTTGTTCGCGACTTTGACCTTTCACGTGCTCGGTTCATCATTTCTGACTGGTTTCCTTTTTCTTGTCTTCTGCACCTGGAATTCCTCAAGTGCAGGATCTTCTTCGGAGGAGTAGTCCATTTCTCCTTCCAGGAGCTCCATCATCTCCCTCGCGGCCTTGTTTTCCAGCGCGTAGGCCCTCAGCATGTTCTCTGCCACGCCTGTTGCTGCGTTTGGGTCGTTGGTTCGTAGTACGATTTCCGGTAGATTTTTCAATATTATTTCTGAAGGCCTTTTTGGTTTCCCTGGGTTGGTGTCATCTACCCACTCCAGGAAACCGACCAACGCGTCGCGGGTTTCATTACTCAGGTTCGCACTCATTTCGCACTTGAGGCTCTGGCTTGTTTATTCACTGGAGGATGTGTATTACACTCGACCCACCGACTCTAGGAGCAAGGGGCCTAAAGTGCAATACACTTAAGAGATACAAAGAGCTTACAACAAATACGTGTGTACCTGTTGCAAGCTCAGCGCACACTCTTCCCAGACGTATCAAGAACGCAGGACTTGACCGAGACAGGACACGCACGCCGACCACTCGCTTCAATGCCGCGCCGATTTTAAATACTAAAAGCTGTATAAACCTCATGCAAAAGCTGACTTCCCATGCATACGTAAATAATTGTAAATAATCTATTTTTGTCTACTGTCGGAAAACTATGTTTATTTTACTTTTCATCTTTGAACCATTACAATTTTGATTTAATCTGTGTTCCAATTTCTGTTTAATTTTGTAAATAAATTATTACTGTTACTTTTCTTTTTAATACCGCCGAAAACCAAAACGATCATCAATTAAATATTACCGAAGTTCGTTTCATGACCGAAGCCGACCGACGTCATTTTTACAAATGACGTCCCTCGGTAAATAATTATTTTACACGTATACCAACCGCGAAACCAGACGAAGTGAGAGCCTCTCAAGTTACTGAGAACATCATCAAGACCCGCCCCCGTATGACTGAGCTATCGCCGAGTAGAAGGTAATTTCTTTGTCTTCCCCGTGCACCTTTCATTACGAATTGAAACGTCACACATTTAAGGTTTTTAGTAAATCTTGGCAAAAGTTTTTGAGTGGCACAGGAACTGTAAAGGCGTTTAGGAAGTTCAAAAGTTAGGACGAAACGTCGAAAATGTTCCAGAAATTATTAGAAAACACAAATGATGATGCGTAAGGATGATTACTGCGATATTAAATATCAATAGGGAATATGAAAGACAAATTTAAAGATGTCAAGGGTCTGTGCATCATTGCAAAGAATCTTACATTTGATCAGAAGGAATTCGGAATACCAAATTGGATAACGCTCCTATTTATAATGCAATTTGTGACCTCCAAAAACATTATCATCCTCCAGCAACCTTCATACTCACCTGTTATTGCACCGTGTGATCTATTATTCTAAAATTAAAAATAAAGCATAAGGAGAATTATCTTTAAAGAATTGATGATGTAATGAAAAAAACGGCTAAACTTCTTAAGGCATTGAGGGTATAACTGATTCTTTTAATGGAACTTTCTGTTACAGTTTGTTTGTTTGTTTGTTTTAAGCCGAGTATTGTACTCTGCCTGTCGGCTAAACGGCAATACCCTTAGTCGGAGATTTGAAGTGATTTGTAACTTTGCATTATTTACGCGACTATTTTATAGTATTAGTTTTGAACGTTTTGGACGTACGTTATATTCGTTTATTATTTGTGGCGGCTGCACACTTCCAACCTTTTGTTACAATTATTTAAATAAATTCACATTGCGTTTTAAAACGCGTATATTCAACATACACGAGGTACGACAATTAAGTAATGAGACTGATGTGAAAAAAATATCACTTATGTTTTTAGTCGCCTTTAGCGTAATCTCCTTCAAAACAGTTCCCTTGTGCTTTCATACGTTTACTTCAACGCTTCCGCCACTGCTGGTAATATTTATGGAACTCTTCTTTTGGAATGCCCTCCAAGGGCCTCATCACAGCTTTATGGACATTTTCTGTTGTTTAAAAATGGCGTCCCTTGACCACCGGAGCGATATGGGGTGAATAAGGTGGCTGTGGTGGTACTGAAATGCCTTTTCAGGTTAAAAATTGCTACACAGACAGTACAGTATGAGATGGCGCATTGTCGTGATAAAAAATCTAATTATCAGCAACGTTTGCACGAACACGGAGAACTCGTTTTCGAAATCTTTCTACAATTTCTTTGTAGAAATATTCGTTAATTTTTTGGCCAGAAGGCACCCACTCTTTATGAACAATGCCCTTGGAATTGAAGAAGCCCATAAGCTTGCATTTCATTTTTAATTTTGACATGCGAGCTTTTTTTGGTCTGGGTGATCCTTTTGAGCACCATTGCGAACTTTGACGTTTCGTTTCTGGTTCGTACTAGTAGAACCAACTTTCATCACCAGTGATAACACGGCTCAATAAATCTGGATTGATTTCCACTTGCTCTAACAAATCGACTGCCACATTTTCCCGTATTTCTCGCTGTTGGTATGTGAAATTTTGGGGACGATCTTTGCACAAATTTTTCGCATGCCCAGATTTTGAGTTAGTATTTGACGAATAGTTTCCCGATTGATATTGAGTTCTTGTGCCATCATTCTAACGGATAATCTTCGATCAGATCGTACGATTTCACGAACCCTGTCCATATTGACATCAGTCCGTGAGGTTGATGGTCGTCCACTGCGGTCTTCATCTTCATCATTTGTTCTGCTTTCACAAAACATTTTGTGCCAACGAAAACCTTGAGCTCTTGACATACCCTCATTTCCAAAAGCCTTCTGAAGTTTACCATAAGTTGTCGTCGCATTCTTACCCAATTTAACACAAAAAGGAATGGCATACCGTTGAGCAATATTTCGCGATTCCATTTCTGTAATGAGAGACAAAAACACGTGTTCCCCTATTACAGCATAACTCACAACTGAGCGGCCGCATCAATGTGCCACTTGGACTGGAAGTAGCTTAGAGATCAAGGTCAAAGATGGAGCGCCTGCGCAGGGTTGCCACACCTTGCCAAAAAAAAATCAGTCCTTTGTGGGGTACATAGGAGGTTTATGTATTATTATTAGTTTTGGTCGAACAGTTTACCGTAGTTAGTAATCATGTTTATAGGTGCAAGGTTTTCGTTAGTTCTTATATCATCTAATAAATATTTTTTTAATTTCTGTGAATCTAACATTCATTTACTTTAATCCTGTTTATTTCGCAGATGTTCTAATCTTGTTTTATGTTTAATAAAATATTTATTTGTTAACGAATCGCTAGAATGGTTGCGCTCTAATTTTCTTTGCGGAAATCTTATTGAAAGAATAATCATAGAGTAATCTGACGATTCGTTACAAGTGATGATAAGCTACAACACTACAACACGATACATAGATGCGCAAGGGGACAATGTTGAATCTTTTATTCAATATAAATTTGAATTGTAGGCAGTCTCGTTATTTAATTGTCATACCGTGCTAGTCACCGCAAAAATTCTTTGTTTAATGTCAAAGTTTTATTTGAATCAATGTAAAATTATTGTGATTGTCAATAGCTAAAATCGTTATTGAAGTTTTTACTACAGAAATTATGAAATTGAGCAATGCAGGTAAGTCATCCTTAAGATAAGGCATTGATTTGTAAGCGAACCTTTACCAAACTGATTCCAACAAGCTCCATTTTAGTAAAATAGTATTTTTAATAGTAGCTATCTGTTTTGCGCATGTATCAATTATTGACAAAACTGGTAAGTTCATTTCTAAACTTAAGTATTTGTTGCCTGCCTATTTTAAAGATCAGTGACCCTTGCCCCGTGTGCTTGCAATTTATAGTTTGCTGTTCGCTATTCGTAAATTTCATTTGTGTTGATATTTAAAGCCAATTTGTATTGTAAAATTTTTAAATTTGAAAATATAATACAGTACTGCGATATATTAATTAAAACATCGGTTTATTTGCTACTTTTTTAAGTTATTGCAGACATTTTTACGGAAGGATGTAAACTACAGCAGCTATCGATTTATTTTGAAATTCATGTGCGAGTTCATTTAACCAGGACCCTTTTCGGAAGCGACTTAGATGATTTCAATAATAAATACTATTACAAACTATAATTTATAGAATGGCTATAAATTTTGTCTACTTGTGTTAGATGGCGATAAATCGAACTAAAAAAATATTTTGTTTAACAAAGTATGCTTTACAAGAATAAATTTGTTTAATTCAGATAGTGGAATATCAATAAGTTCGAAAATAAAGGCCTGAATAATGGAAAACAAGAGAATCTTGAGGGAAATGATAGAATTTTTCATGAAAAACACAGTCCTAGTTTTAGCGAAGTATATAGCAGGCGTTAGCGATAATTTTTTTTCGAAAACTTATAATCTGTAATAGACGCATTTTGTTGCAAAATGAATTTGTAAATCAAATTCTATAAAATTCCCAGACGTTTTAAGATTTATGTCTTTTAAGGAAGATATTTAGCTTGGACGAGGGTTCGATATTGTATAGAAATAGAGAAACGTCAAATGTCAAGAAAGGATCAAGTTGGTATAATTTTGTTTATTATATATCTCAATCGAGAGCAACCCTTATTATTTACTTTAAAAATAAGATGTATAGTAAATAATGGAATTCAGGCATCTACAATCGTTGCAAGAATGTACTCATACATTTTTTTGTTTAAATAACTTTGATTCCTTCTTAATTTCTTGAATAAAAAACGTAGCTAAAATTGTTAAGTGGATTGCATATTTGGCTTTGAACTCAAAGGCAGCGAGTTCAAACTCGATTACGGCTGATAATTTTTCAACAGAAAAATATTATTTTAACAGGCATGGCGTAATTATCATTGCGGTTAAGGTCATTGCAAAGACAAAAGGGCGAAGGTAGAATAACCTCAACTATTTCTCATCAATATACACAAATACTAATCAAATCAATGGGCTGCTAAGCACAGGGTTTAGCAACCGAAAAATAGTGAACATATAAAGAACAGACGTAAGATGTAAAACATTGAAAGAATATTGCGAGAAATGAAGTACCCAGTGCTCTGAATGTCAACGTGAAGAAATTCAAGCAAGCGCGGGTAAACGGCGAGAGTAACTATGACTTCGTTTCGCTTGAGTATATGCCAGCGTCTCCAAGGATCGGCAGAATGCAAGGCGTTGACGGTTATAGGTACTCGAACTTTTGGGCGAGTTACCTGTCTCCCGATCCTTCATTCAGAGCCCTTGCGTTTGAGGTGTCGGACCTATTTACACGCACTAGAATCCGAGCGAGGTCCTCCTAGGCACACGCGTTTGAGGTATCGGATCCGGGACGTACGAGATTAGGCCAACGATCCCGGTCACTAGTATCCGAACTGTGCCAGGATGAGCGCAGACACAAATGCTTGAGGAGTCGGACCTGTAGGGAACTTTTATTCTCTACAGACCCTAGTATCCGAGCCTAGTTGTCAAAATAAGGAGGGGCAGGCGTTTGAAGTGTCGGACCTGGTCTCGTTTGAGTATTTGCCAACGTCTCCGGGCACTAGAATCCGAGCCTAACCTCGCTTATTGTTAGGATACTCTAACTGGGAGTTCTTTTAACCCTATAAGGACGACCGACCTGACGACGGCCTAAAAGCAGGTATTTGAGGTGTCGGGCCTGGTCTCGTTTGAGTATTTGCCGACGTTTCCAGGCACTAGAATTAGAGCCTAGCTTTCTAGGTCGGAGAGCATAGTTGCGGCTCCGGTCCCTCTCAGGACCGGCAGGCTGTTTAAGTTCTGTTAGAGGGCTGTAGTATCGCACCTCTACGTGGTACCACTAGGCAACGTGTGAAACATCTGGCACGGCTAATTGTGGTAAACGGGCGTAACCCAGACGGTCTGCCGGTTGAGACTGACATGTTGCGTAACAGAAATTGGATTTATTCAATATTCTAGTGTCAGAATCTAGTGGGTCGCCCCCATGCTGGTAAGAGGCGAGCTGAATGACTCATGTCCGAAAGAGGCCTGAACTCGCGGAACCCCTGAGTTAATCACAGCGTCCGCTGGGAATACTGCATAACATCTATATCTGGGTTAGCACTAAATCTAGTGGGTGCATTTTATGAAATGTGCAAAGAGCACCCATATGCCTGACCATACTATGAAGCAACCGGGGAAAGGAGAGGTCTTTGTTCACACGATTGGTTAGAGCCCTCTCAGAGGAACCGCCTGTAGTCCGTGTGGCCTTAGACCTCTACATCCGCATAACGAAGGACACGCCTCGAATCCCATCTGTGAGGCCACAACCGGAGGACCAGCGCATAGTATTTATACTTAACGCTGGCCACCCTTGTAACCCAGTAAATCGGGCGGTGATTGTTGTTAGGTGTTTGTTGAAACTATAACCGATAGGAGGTCAGTGTATGAACGGATTTCTTTCCTGCTTAAAGAAAGTAGAGTTTTGACTTTTATAAGAGTTTGTTTATCCTACCATTGTTTGAACAGGAAGAGCAGGTCGGCCTCAATGGTGGATGTTTTTGAGACAATCAACTAAGTCGATGTTGGAGATGGTTGTTAACATGGCAGTAGCTGTCCTAGGCAACAAATCTGCTTTTTGATTACCTGTACATCCCTGATGGAGGCCAGCGATCCAGTAAATAGTCACATTGTTGTTCCTACATACTAGAATTTGTAAGTTTTTCCAGAATTTCCACTTCAACCTGGTTGATATAGTATCTTCCGCGCAAGTCGAAATTGCACATATTTCGACTAGAAACACAGAGGACTCCATCTTCAAGCAATAATTTAAGATGTTAGATTACATATATGCCATTAGCATGTGATATTTCGGTTCATCTACACCTCAGTCGGTATCAACATCTTTCGATTTGGTAATTCGGACTTTGAAAAAATTGTTTTAAATCAATAATAGTTGTTAAAGCTATGATAGTAATTACTTTGTACATTAGGTGTATATAAAATTTATGTATACCATGTATATACGTATCACTTGTTCCATTGGCTGACTAAGATGTATGGGTATTTAATGTAATTTTTCTAGCTATTGGTTTCCAGGTAAAAATGCAAATGCTGTGACGTTTCAGTCCTTGCTGAACGGCATAAGGAGAATTTAAGAACTTGCGTTCTACCCGGTGGTAGTTCTTAGTCGTGAGGGATGGTTCTTTATGTAGTTGATAATCCAGCTTTGACGATTCGGACGTCCAGGATGACGTGGAACAGGTTTTCTTATGAGGGACATCGTTTACACTAAATGACGTCGCTCGAACTTCGGTCTCAAAACGAACTTTGATTTAATGTTTGATTCGGTCAACGGCGGAATTGAAAGGTCAGGTGGTTGTATTAATTTATTGACAAAATAAATAAATGATTTTCACAGTATAATCAAAATTTAAATAATTAATATTCGTTACCAATGAATCAATATAAACTTAAAATCA
>JAHWXV010236405.1:0-11043 GCA_024586415.1 Phrixothrix hirtus | reverse complement strand
TATTTAGTTATCGTTCGTTGTGAAGACAGTTACTAACCCCGTGTCCCTTTTTTTTTATTAATATTAAACGCCCAATCGCCACCAACCATCTATCACCCCCCCCCCTACGACCCGACTTGCCGCATGATACTATAAAACACCTATTATGTGTATTATAATTTCAACCATATTCTGAGCTGCTTGGCATTGCGTCGTTACAACTCTGTCCCATCTGGTACACTAACTTCCGGAATTACGTCGCAATATTTAATGGTTTATTTATAGCATAAAAAATAAACTTTTTGGTACTTTGCAATTTATTCAGTTTTTGGGGGCCTCTGGTGATTTCCATTGCAGTAACAGACATATGTATAATTCCTTGTACTGGATTTCTCGCGCGGTACTCGTAAGTGTTACCCCTAAAGATTTGAAAGCTAACTTACAATAGTGTATGTGAGAGGCACGGGTGATTCTCTTAGTTCAGAATGACAACAAAATTGAGTATCACCGGTGACATTCACGGTAGCCAAGGTGTTAAATATAGCTCCTATTAACTTTAGAACTTCATATTATATATGAGTAACTACAGAATGAAAACAGTGGAGACGTATAACTCTATTGGACAAAGCATCAATGCATATTGGGAAGTTCGAAAAAAGCTATTACGTTAACAACAACCAAAGCTCTGTCAAAAGGGAAGAACGCTGTATTAACTATATAATAAGCGATTAAAACTATTTCCCAATAAAAAAACAATGGCTGTTGGAGACGGTTTAATGGAGTGCAGGTTTACTATAAATGCCAGGTATAAGTTAACACTGGACGGGAGATCTGGATTATATAAGAGGTGGCCTAGCCGTTACCAACCAAATGACATGAGTCTTGATACGCAACGTGTCGTTCAGCATTGTCGTTGCGCGGCGCAGTTTAATTGCGGTCTCACAATATGGCTAGGCAATTTTAATTTTATCCGGAGGCAAATAATCAACATGTAACACACACTGGCTATCTCAAAACACGGTTAATGTAATTGATTGCTGTTCCGACGGTGTAATATGAGACACCCATGTCTCGTCGTCAGTGATAATTGGACTTAATAATCGATAGTCTTCATCATTTTACCTCGTGTTAACAGTTAAAGCAAAAGTTAAACGCTTTACTTTGCACAACTTAGTCTGCATTTTTGGGACCCAACTTGAACACAAATTACTATAGTTTAAACGGTCACAATTTTATATAGACCACTTCTAATAAGCCGAGTAAATTTATTAGTTAACAGCGAAATCGTAAACTGTTTATTCTCACGAAATTTTTCATCAACTTTCTGCATCAGTGCATTATCAGTGATAGATGATGTCATCGTACACATTTTCCTGGCGTACTTCACTAATCTGTTGATTAATTTTGGCTGCATTGACGTCTATTGTATTTAAGAAACCAATTACCGTCCATACTTTACAATCCGCGGGACTTTCAATGGTTTCAAGCATTTTAAACATGCAAAGGAAAATATAAACAAAGATCAGTGGCACCTGTCGCAAACCAATAGACGTAAGCACTTAGTATGTTTTATGGTTAAAGAAGTATGCGATCAGTCAATCAAATATTCACCATGTTCAACTCGGCCTAGTTTTTGTAATCGTTGTAAAAGTAACTGCAAAACCATTGATTAACACAGTAACTTAACTCCGACTAGGAAAAGTTATCCGAAGGAGGTTCACTCTTTTCAGTCCCAAATTTTTTGAATCTTGCACGGTGTAGCCAATTTTGGCGTTAATTTATGTCCTAGTGTTAGTAGAATAAAGAAATAAAAATAACCACAAATTTATGAAAATTTCTTCAAAGGGTTCAAAAATATTATGCTAAACTCGTCATTGGAATATGGCTAAATGATTAGCCAGGAATAAACAATTTGTTTAAAACTCAGTTTTTTAACGGTACAAAATGTAGCTCTTTTTTATAATTTTTGAGAGTAGAAAGTGTAGTTGAAATTGTTTAATATAGAAGAAGCAAAGTATATCTGAACTTATTTTGTTAATCAATGTTTAATAATTTCACACAAGTTTGTGGCCTGGGGAATACGTAAAAATTGTGAAATTATATAAAATGTAAGCGCAATTCGAATGTATGAATAGATTTGTTAACCTTCATTTATTGTTTTTCAATTTTCAATGATTTTCAAATTCCTTTTATCCTGTGACATTAAAAATTTGTTTATTTTAATTTATGCAACTTTTAAAACCCATTTAGTTGTCGTTTACATTACATAAATGGGGGAATTAATAAAATGGTATTGAATAGAAATGTTGTATAATTGCTCTTATATTATGGTGTTGAAATTGTTGATAAAAATTTACGAGTAAACCCATTTCTATTTAACTTTATTTCTATTCTTCAATATTTATACACAAATTGGCTTAAAATAAATGCAATATTTACAATCTAAATTACTTTTTGTTAGCTTCCAAATACATGAGTGCTTTTAGGAAAGCTATTTGAAATTAAATGGCTCTTATAATTAAATATGTAACAGAAATTTAAATATAACGTTGGTAGATATAGGAACGATAGAATTACTTCAAACGATTAAAGCTTAACCCAAAACCTTAGGATTACGTATTAAAACTATATTCATATTTTAACACATTCGTATACTTATTATGTATTCTTTTACAAACCATGCGAAAAATATATTCCTAATACTCCACTATAGATTGACGCCATTATTGTATCATTATATCTAATATTAAAAATTGTATTCTGCGATAACCATAGTTTATTCATTTCTTTACAAAAAGATAGCATGTCCATAAATCATTTTTGCATCAAAATTGTTGAATCCCCATTCAATAAAGAACGTGAAGTATATAAATTTTATAGAAATCTATTTTTACCTAGATATTATAATGAATTGTTATATTTTTCAATACGGGATCATCGTTTCTTAAAAGAGTAGCTAAAAGAGCAAAGAATCATATACCTCTTCTAATTACCTAAACAATAATTTTATTTATATATTTTAGAAAACAATACTATTAGTGCTATCCATTTTATACACCCAATTATTTTTTCATTCATTAATATACATGTGATGTCCTTTATCATATTTTATTACAATTAACTGCTTAGAAATGCACAAGGTGGCGCAGTCATCCCGAGAATAATGTCTCGGAACGTAGTTTACGTATTTATATTGAGAAGTGCCAGAAATGAATCGTGTAAACATTTCAGATATAAATTAAGATCAATGTTCGTACTTTAAAATAGAGACTTTACACGGAAAAAATTTTACTGACATTTACAGTTTACAGTTTCCTGTCAGACTATCCATTTTTGTGTAATGTGGAAAGGTTACAGATTGACGGAAAGTTAGAAAACCCAAAAAACAACAACAGATAAAAGAATTTGCGCGAAAGAAGAAATGCATGCAGAGAATTGGATCTAGCATGACGTGACTGCGGCATAGAAATAAATTTATGTTGATGTAGCACTGCTAAAGGAAAATTTGTCAAATAAAGTGATGCATTTCTGGAAACAATTGTTGCCATTAGTAAACACGCACTATGGAACTCTGAATCTGATCTAAACAGGTCATCAAATTGTGATATTTAAATACGACCGCCTTAGGTTTACAGCACTTATAGCACCATAATATAACTTCCTGTATTTCCTAAAAGATAAGTCTCTCATTTTCAGTGACAACACCTATCTCCATAAGGGGCGCGCGGTGCTAGTTTTATTGGAAAAATAAATATAGATGAGAAGTGTTATCTCACGCATCCTATATACTTTACATAAACCTTTCAGCTTTAGTTTATTTCCAAAACTCAAGCATCTTATGTATGGAGGAAAGGAAGCTCTTCTGCCGTCATTGATCAACCTATTGACAGCAAAACAAACAAGGGTACCAGATATACCATCTGGTATGGATCCACTTTATTTTCTAACAGAAAGGAATTATTAACCTTCTAAAAAGTTAGGAGTTTGTTATTAAGCAGTAAGGATGCTATGTAGAAGGATTGCAGAAAAACATTCCCTGGTGCATCCTCGAGGTTACTCTAGAGGGGGGAAACAGTAATTGTTCGGAGAATCTGTGACAAATTCCTTTTAATTATCAATTTTGGGGTGTTCGCACACAATTCTTGTCGGGTAGCCACCTACAGTGAGGCGTGAATCGACTTCGCATTTTATATTCTATAATTCCTGATCATTAATTGTTGAGAAGAATGTTACGATTTTCACAACTTTGAATATGATGTCACACTAGTTGCTTAACTCAGCGTATATAAAGATAACTACTGTAAATAGTTTAATTTTTGTTTATTACTAAAAGTTATGAATTTTTAGTTTAATTTATGGGCTCAATTGAATTATTTGTCAAAAAAATTCACAGAAAGGTCAGAGTCTAATTTTTATATGTACGGGAATTGATTGTCCTAGTACTCGATATCCAATTAGGATAAACACAATTAGCATTCGCGTAGTGGTTTAACGCCAACGGATGATTAAAAAACTTACGGTAGAAGCTTGGAAAATTCCTCTTTAATAGGAACTTAGATTAGTTCCTTTTTATTTTACGCATCAGCCAATACAACACGGGGCAAGTATTGCATGAAGCGTCCAACATAACTATCTTAGGGTATAAAATGCGATAGTACCTTTTTTTATTTTACTGCCTTTTCATTTTTTAGTTTACGGGATAGGATCCCAATACTAAATTTTAGTTGTTGGTTGATTACGCTAGGAACGTGATAAGAGGGGTAGGGTGTAGACGATTTCTTATATGGGCTGAAGGATAACTAAGCATCATTTTTAACATTTGTCGCTGTCTTTTGTGGGAGACCTCTGAGAGGTCCTGCGCCTTAGGTCTTTCCTAATATCCTCGTTCTTAACAAACCACGGAGCGCCAGTGATTTCTCAAATTCTTATTTTGTACCGTTTATAGTGATTTGACTGCAGCAATAAATGCTGTGCACCATAGTTTTTCGCCATAAGTTAACATTGGAATTAGAACAACATCCACTACTTGTTTCTTGACTGACAGTGCTATGTAGGCCTAGAACATTGAAAAGTTTAAAGCAGGCTCTTTCAGTCAAGGGTTTTCTTTTTTTGGTACGGTAACACATTGTCAGATTTTTATCTAGGGTGACACCTAGATATGTTATCGTACATTTTAAGGAGGATCTCTTACCAAAACCCTTGATTATGTTCTCTCCTTTCATGAGAAATTTACGTATTCTATCTTGAAGATTCGCCATTTCCTAAAGGTAATTTCTATTGTGCTCGTGGCGCTATCCGCGGTGTTTCCTATCGCTAAAATTGCAGTATCATCTGTGTACTGAAAAATTCTTGCAGGGTTTCTTGTCTTCGTCGTCGAAAGGCCGAGGACGTAAGAGTTAGACAGAATTGGGGATAGCTGTCATCTCTGCAGTAAACACTCATCCCGTATTCTAATCTTCTATTTTCCATCACTAGACTTTACTTGCAATTTTCTATCTTCCAGAAAGGATTTAGTGATTTTAAGAATGTTAATTGATATATTCAATTCTTCCATTTTTAGGAAAAGAGCGCCTCTGCATACTTTGTCCTACGCCTTTTCTACGTCTAAGAAATAGGCGTATGCAAAATATCGGCATTTTTTGTTTGTTTCAATGGCGTCTAGATGAAGCGCTTTTTATGCTACGGCTGCCAATTTTCTCCTAATACTGAACTATGATGTCGGAATCAGGTCATTCGCCTCCAGATAAATCTATAGGTTTTAGTTAATGAACACATCTAAAAGGTTTACAATGTCACTCAGTAAATTAATTAGCTCGCAGTGTTTTGGGATTGTAGGACCTTTTTCCTTCTTAGGAATTGTTGCCACTGACGTGGTCTTCTACACCTGTGGGTAATGACATAAGTTTAGCGCAGCGTTGAAGATATTAAATATTTCATCATCGGGTACCCGTTAGCACTTTTAACGATCTGTTAGGTATATAGTCTGCACCAGGTAACTTTTTTGGTTTGTATATCTTGAATTTTTTATTGGAGTTTTTCAAGGGTGATTTGTATCCTTTTGGTCTGTTTTTGTCAGGATAGTGTTGATTTACGTCTCAAATTTTCTGTCATTGTCCATGTCGTTTTATAATTGTTGAACTAACGAGTTAGCAGTTACTTCTGCCTTTTCATTGTCATTGAAAGCTAGTGCGGCTCCATCATGGATTGGTGTGTTGGGTTAGCGGCACTTTCGTAAGGAGTTCCACACACTGCCTGCGTTAATTCCTAGTTCTGATAGTAAATATTGCCATTCTTCTGTGTGCTTGTCTTGTAGTATTTTACCTACCAACTTCTGCCATTTTTTGTATACTGTTCTGTTGGCTATAGATTAATGTGGAGGGTTGTTTTATTGTTTCGGTTAATCTGTTGATGGCCGATTCAAACTCCATTATCGTCTTAATTGGAGTTGCTATTTGATATCTCAATCAACCAATTCAATTTTCAAAGTTTATTGGTACCAATATAATTACAATTTATAGATACAACTTACAATTAAAATTGAACTATGACCATATGTAGACTGCATTAACGTCTCTTTGGCCTGGTTTACAGAGTTTTATGGGATGTAAAAAAAAGAAAAAAGAAGAAAAAGGAAAAGGTTTTGTTTGTTGGTGGATGTGTTTTTTTGAAAAAGTGTAAATTGTATGTTTATGTTTTTTGTGTAAAAAAGTGCAGTGTTTATGTTTTGGAAGGGTGTGTAGTGGTGTATAAAATGGTTAGAGTTTAAAAAGTTTTGTAGGAGAATTTAAGAATAATTATTTTTAGGAGTCTTTAATGGGCTGTGAAGGTATCGCGTACCACACTTCACAGCATAATACAGCGATGCGCAGAGAACACCGAACGACGCGGTGCCGACGGCAATACACGGTACGGAGGTGATGCGGTGTCGTGGAGGTCCTGTAGATCCTAGGGATTGCCTTGTAGTTGATTTAAGGCGGAGATTAAGGGTTGGCTGTTTGATAGGATGACTTGTATGAGTTGTGTAATATTCTGTGATTTAGTTATTGAGGTTAAGATGGATTTAGTTATGGATTTGACTTGTTGTAGGTTTAAAGGAGTGGAGACGGAGAAGTTTGTTGGCGTTGTGGTTGTAGAAAGATTTTATGGGGTGAGGTTAGGGTTGGATTTTGGTTTTAGGATGATGGCGCTTTGTTATCTGGGCGAATGTGGGTTTGGATTGGTGATTGAGCGTGGTAGGGCGTTTTGGATATTGGGGGCAACCCCTGTAATTCGCAGGATGCTGGCCGCCGCAGTTGGCACACTTCGATGATTTGGCACACGTGGAGGTGATGTGGCGTTCACCATACTTGACGCATACAGTTCTGGCGAAGCAGGTAGTTAGAGTGTGCCCATGTCGCTAGTAACGGTGGCACTCGCGTTGAGGTTTCCCAGCTTTGCCGGGTGTTCCACTTTAACGACTAGGTAGAGGAGGGTTCTTAGTTCGAATATTTTCACGACCGCCTCCGACTTTGTTACCTGGATGTGCAGGAGCGGTATGGGTAGGCGCTTCGTACCTTTGAGCACTCTCCTCGCGGAGATGACGTCATAGTCTTGTTTTTGGAGGACTGCTATGACTTCTTCGTCGAGCATTTTCAGGAATGCCCCGTAGGACAGCCTTGAGTGGCTTCTCAGTCATCCTTTGGTAGGTGTGGAATTCAATGCGTTTTCTAGTAAAGAGCTCCGAGATTCCACGGTGATCCGTTTGGTGGCGGGGAGGATCTGGATTCCCTTGGCTAGATTGCGTGCTTTCAGGAAGTGCAACCAGTGCCGGTTAAATGAGCCAGCCAGAGCCGTCCATTGCTATTTATTCCCGCAGCACTATGGGAGGAACTTTTTCGGGCCTGGCGGTGGTCGTTATATGGTCCTCGTCGAGATCTGATAGAGCCTCAAATCGGTTGGTGGTCGCAATTAGATAGGTTTGTTCGTCTTCTTGGATCTAAGTTGGGTGTGGCTTCGGTTTCGGTTTGGGTTTGCCGGTGGATTCCAATCACAGCTTGTTTGAGAGGGTTGCATCACTTTCCTTTTCCGGGGTTAGATCACGCAGTGGGATTTCCCACTGGTAAGCGTTGGTGTATTTGTTGTGGTAGAAGAATTTATTGTATTCTACACTGTCGAACTTCTCCCAACCGGGGAGATTGTATTCCTCCATCGCATATTTCTCCACACACGTACCGCACACAGAACTCGGTATAGTGTTACAAGGGGGTTACCTCTTGAACTACGTGCGAGCGATATACGGCCACATCCTCTCTGCCTCGTTCTTACAGGTCTCTGGATGAATTATGGCTACAGCCAGCTAATTCTTTGTTAGAGGGGAGCTGGACTGTAGTTTGCGCGGACTTTTTATGCCTATTATGTACACTCGTATACTAATGTGTCTAAAACCTATCTGACTTTAATGTTTGATTCTTACGCTAACTAGCACGATACTAAGCTCAAGTGTTGAGTGTAAATAACAAAGGAATGATAATCTATGAGTCTGAGTTAACTAGCACGATACTAAGCTCAAGTGTCTAGCGTAGGACAAAACTAACTAAAATGATAACTAAGGTTTGATTCCAAGTTGACTGGACACGATAACGAGGATCAAGTGTCTAGTGTAGGATAAAACTAACTAAAATGGTAACTAAGGTTTGATTCCAAGTTAACTGGGCACGATAACGAGGATCAAGTGTCTAGTGTATGTTACAAAATGTTTAAAAGCGAAGTAAATTGTCAATAAAAATAAACGCGTACTTACTGTGTCGGGGCGCCGGGAGTTGGAACGATGGGTGGCGGCGGCAGGTCGTTCACGGCGGGCGCGGCACAGGTCGTCTGGGCGGCTGGCGGCGCGTGAAGGTTGTTGGTGGTCGAGACGGCGCTGGTCGTCTGGGCGGCTGGCGGCTCGTAGCGGGCTGGCGGAACGTGACGGCGGACAGTGGGAAACTCCTCGTCGAAGAATCTCGGGAGACGTTCTGGAGGGCGCTTTACTGATGCCGTCGGCTCAGCTCTCCATACTATTGGATACTTGGTTTCAATCTGCCTACTCCAAGCAGCGAATAGTTACTTCCCAACTACTAGTTACTTGGTTTCAATCTGCCTACACCAAGTACCTAGTAGTCACACCAACTACTGAATACATTTTTGCTTTGCTTTGTATCATCGCTAATGGAGCCCCAAGAAATCAGTTCTTTTAATCTCCGACGGATGTTTTATCATTTTTTGATGCGTATTTTGTCGTCGGTACGTGTACCGACTTCCCTTTGTGGGCGGAGTGTGGACTTCCTAGCAATTATTTCAGGATTACTAGGATTTCTGGCAGGTATAGCATAATCTTGGCTATGCCTTCTGATATGTTGCCACACTCCTTCGTGGCATCCACTAGGAGTCGACCGACCTGCATCAGCTGTTCTAGGCTGAACAGCTTTTCTGTGACGATATTTTCCGCCGGAGAACGGGGCTCCTCCCCCTTGAGTGCAGCAGCGTAAGATACGCCGCTGCTTGGTGCTGCTGGTGCAGCAGCTGATGGAATTGCTGCTACCGCTTGGCGTTGCTGGCGGCGATTTGGATACCCCCGGTAACTCGCTGTGTGCTCGCCGCCGCAGTTTGCACACTTGGCGGGCTCTTCCTTTGTCTTGGTGCACTTAGCGGTGTCATGCTCGGCACCGCACTTGACACAGCGAGTTACTGCGCTGCACCGGCGTTGAGTGTACCCAAACTTCTGGCACATATGGCACTGGATTGGGTGCCTCGACCTCTTCGGCGTCTCGATGGTTATGTGAAAACATAGCACTGCCTTCACTTCGAAGATTTTCTTCCCAGCTGGAGACTTCTCCACCTCCAGGTGGTTGAGGGGCATTGGGGTTTTTTCAGGCCCTCTGTGCATCCTCCGTAACGTCAATACGTGGATGACTTGGGGGATGAGGTCGTTCTTTATCTCCTCGTTTGCGATTTCTTGCGGGAGGCCACGAATGACCACCCGCAAGGGTTTTTCTCTGTTGGAGAGATGTGTATGGAAGGGAATTTACCGTCCTTGGAGATATTTAACGACTTTTTGATGGTCATCCTCCACGTGAAGGTGTATTTTAATACCGACTGCGTTATTACGGGCTTCGGAGATGTCTATTTCCAGGCGGAGGAGGTCGTCCTTCACCTGGACCCAGCTGGATTTGTCGTGAATGACAATAGGCGGAATACTACTGCTGCTTTTTTTGGGAGCTGATGGTATTTCAGTAGCTTCCGCTATTACCTCAAAGCGATTTGACGTGGTGAGCTTTGCGGCAGGCTCCACGTTGAGCTGCCTGGAGGGCTTCCGCTTCTTGCACTTCTGCACTTCAAAGCCTTCGGCGTCTGTTTGCTTCTTTGGTTGAGCTGCGTTTTTTTTTGCTTTTGCCGCGGAGTTCATCGGCTTTCCGGCAGCCTTCACGGCGGCGGCGGTCTTACATATGGCTTCCAGTTCCATTTTGGTAATGTTGGTGGCGGAAGCTACACGTACAGCAGCTTCCGCAGGTGATGGCGTCGCAGAGGTGATTGCAACCACCGGCATGAAGATGGCAGGAGGGTTTGGTTTGTCTCCGATTTCGCGCCGCATACTCTCGTTGTCATTTTGCAGCCACTGGATTCTGCCATTTAGCATGGCGATTTTTCCAAACTTCTCTCGACGGCGGCTTGTAGGGCTGTCGGGACAGTGTGGTTTGAAGGAACGTCCATTGTGAAGTCGCTTGAATTCAATCACTCTGAATAAATAAATCGATCAATCTGAATTGTAGTATTCAATCAGTCTGAATTTATTTGAGTGTGAGTTATACTGAACCCGACCCACCGCTACAAGTAGAAGGGGCCTAAGGTACAGTACAATAAACGGAAAGGTTGAGTAAAGAGGAGCTAGCAACAAACACGTCTGTTCCTGTTGACAGCTCGGCGCATTCTCCACTTCTGAATACTTTCTGGTTTTGGTGCCCTTTTTATACTCCTCGGCAGGAGAAAGTGGCGAAATGCTGGTCTGTCATTGGTAATTTAGAAATACCAATGGAAATTGGTCTTTCG